>JAASGK010000082.1:0-48053 GCA_023334195.1 Globisporangium emineosum
AAGAGCTTCAAACCGCCATTTTGCAGGCTTGGGACGAAATCAACTCTGCATACACCGAACGACTTGTCCGTTCGATAAGCAACCACGCACCGCTGTTATTGAGCTCAAGGGGAGTAAGACATCGTATTAGCAACCGCTGATGCGCTCTTAAACGCTTTTAATACCGATGTTACCGACTTGGTCTTATAAATATCTCCACCCAAAAATGCGCTATTTTTTGTTGCTTCATCAATATTTTGTGTTGAATGCTGAAATTAACACTGCCAGTTGAACACATGAACAAAAGCATTGTGGCAAAATTTCAGCCAATTTAATGGAGTTTTCAGCTCACACGGAGAGAAAATATGGTGGTCTTATATTTCCTGCCACCACTGTAGACTGCCGACATCGTTGTGAACAATAGCCGCAAGAAACAAGGACCTCAAAATCCGGATCCTAATGGACAGAGAAGAAGCTGCAAAATCCTGCTCTGTGATCAACTGGATTCATTCGCAATGTACCAGTGACGAATGCGTGGCAAGTACTTTTGCTATGTGTTGGTATCGTGCAATAGAAAAATCACATTGTTTCTTTGTGTGTGGTTTCTTGGTGATGAAATCCAGGCTCCGAATATCTCAATCGAAGTCTCGGGACCTCTCTCATGCACGATAAGTTCGTGATTATCGATGGGTAAAAGTCATTTTCTGATAAAACATGCTCGATAACTTTTTGATTGTCAATTTCTAATCACTAATACTCCCCTATCTTGGGCTTTAGGATCCGCCAACCTTTCTGTCAACGCCGTCCTGGCAAACGACGAGAACACCATTGTGATGGTTGGCAGAAGGGTCGCAGAAGTTTTCAATGCCAAGTTTCGCGCACTTTGGCGATGGACTCCTCGTTCGTCCCTCCATCGCTAGCAATCCCTAAAAAAAGACGTGGAAACACGGCAAAATTGTGCGTTCTGGGGACGTGGATCGAAAACAACGAGAGCTGCCTGCTCGGGATCCCAAAACAGGATTACCTGGACGTACTCGCCAGCATTCTCAACTCGGACGCGGCGACACACACACCATCCTCAGCTGCGGCAAAGAGTCCAGCCACGATCGCAGCAGTTCATCAGTTTCCAAGCTCCCAGCGACTTCAGCAAAGATCTAGCAGGTCGTATGGCTATGACGAGCAGGAGACAAATGAAGACGAAGAGCAGACGATTGTAGGCAAGAGAGACTCGTTCTATTTCTAATGAAAGCCATGAGAGCGCGCGAGAGGCGCCGACACTAAGCAAACCATCAAACCAGTACGCGAGAAAAACTCTATGCGTTGAGCTTGAGAGCCTGGTCGACCTCGGTGCGCATGGTCTTGGACACGCGCGGCAGGATCGCGTTGTTTCCGATCCAGACATTGAACGACATGCTCTTGTTCGTCTCCAGCTGCGCGACTCCAGGACCGACACCAGCGCCTGCGAGGAACTCTTGCGCCGACGCGGACGCCAGCGACGCGAACGGCAGGTGCGCCGTCGAGTGCAGCAGCAGCATAAAGTCTGCTGGCGTGAGTTTGATGATGCGCTTTGTGAAGAAATTGTCGACGAACCCGAGGGCTTCCTCCAATGGGCGGTAGTACGTCACGCCCTTTTCAGCCAACTTCGTAAACACCTTGAGACCAGTGTTGACAATCTGAGGATACGTGCATTGTGGGATTGGGAAGAAAGGACAGGAAATTGTCCAACAAGGTAACACAATTAAAAGCAAATGCTTACATCAAGGGCGTTGCCGCCGAGACACGCGTCCGAGATCTCTTCGTCCACGTAGTTGACGTTCGCGGCGCCATCCGAACGGCACCAGAAGCGCGCCTAACAGAATCACCACAAGAGATGAATCAGTACTCCCCAATCGCTCAATAGAAAGGCATCGAACCAACAAAGGCAAGTGACTCACCTTCAAGTTCGCGTCTTGAATACCGTAGAACCCAGGCGTCGTCACCGATCGGGCGGTAGAGTGTCTCGCGGGGCTTGACGTACAGCTCGTTCTTGTTCTTCTATGACACCCATGTTCGCAGATTTTCTTACAAATCCAAGTCAATAAGGAAAATAGAACTGTGTCGTTTTCGTACATGGCGGGTAGGGTTTGAAATATTTTGCAAAAAACTAAATTTCAGGAAAACTCGACGAATTTCCTCGCGAGCTCGTGACAAGCACAGCAACAATGGCAACCAGCGCCACCCGAGCAACGCTAAAGCGCCAGGTCCTGGGGCTCTATGCGCAGTGCCTGCGCTCGGCGCGCCGGTGCCCCGCGTGGGAGCAGCGCGAGATGATGCGCGCGTACGTCGAGATGAAGTTCCGCCACGACGCGGACGTGCAGGACCCGGCGCGCATCCGCAGCCTGCTCGCGGACGCGCACGAGGAGCTCGAGCGCATGGACTACTACCACTCGGTCTACCAGGCCAAGCTGCGCGAGCAGGAGGCGAAGCGGCAGGCCAACACGACGACGTTTGTGGCGAACGCGGTGCCAGCACCCAAGATCCAGATCGCCATTTGCCCGCACTGCTCTACTGCGTTCCAGCCGCCGACGGCCAAGTTCTGCTCCAATTGCGGCGAGAAGCGCGCAGATGGTGAAATGACGACAGTATGATTGGAGTACAAGTAGAAACGAATGGTGCGTAGCTCCTGGTATTGGAAGCGCCTGTGAGAGAGAATGAAGATTGTTAAGCCAGACAGTAATACAGACAACCTATTATTATGATTAACTTCATTCCGCGGTAGCACATCGGCGACAGTATCGTATTGGCATTGGTTTATAGATTTCTTTGAGTCGTTGCCCAATTGTTTGACACGGGCGTGTTCCTGTGGAGCGATGTTTGGGCAGCGGCTCACGCTACAACTCGTAGCCTGCGATTGCATTTTCTGCAGATTTCAGATCGCCGAACGCCCAGGGCCATTCTGTAAGAGCATCTAGGAAGTGAATGCACGCGTCTGCGCACTGTCTCCACCAAGAACGCGGTCATCGAGACGAATCCAAAGCTGCTCGTGTTTGCTCATCGTCTGTCTTCCGCACAATCCGTACTGTTAATTATGATGTTAATCTCCACGCAGCTCCATGTATCCAAGCAAACGCAGCCGCCAGTATGTCGCTTTCTTTCTCCTCTATCGAATCACAGAAGCTCGGTCAAATGGCCACGCCTGAACAAACACACCACACATAACACGACATTATTAGTCAGCTCACGAGATCCCAAACGCAACAACA
Source organism: Globisporangium emineosum (assembly GCA_023334195.1). Classification (NCBI taxonomy): domain Eukaryota; phylum Oomycota; class Peronosporomycetes; order Pythiales; family Pythiaceae; genus Globisporangium; species Globisporangium emineosum. The sequence continues at coordinate 3,222 of JAASGK010000082.1, forward strand.
ACCGCGTCACCACAAACGATTCTGATAGGTTGACTACTCACAATCGCACGCGCGCGCCCGAGCACCAGCGCAGCGGGCACGGCGCCAATGTGTCGCGAGTCCACCGAGAGCGTCGGGTTGTCGCCTTCGACCCACACGTGGCCCTTGGGCACCGTGATCGTCTCCTGTCGGCTCTGGTCGAAGCGCGGTTGGAGCTGCACCACGTCGCCCTCCTGCAAAAATGCCACACCACAACACACAAAAAGGTGGCTTATTAGTAAGTCTATCGTATAGCGACCACTCGTCGGGACATGACGCACCAGTGCCAGGATGCGCTTGCAGATCGTGGCGCCGTTGCTGCGCGTAGGCGAGCGCAGCAACACGACGTCGCCGCGCTCCCAGTCCCGCCAGCGGCGCGAGAGCTTCTCGACGAGGATGACGGAGCCGTCGGGGATGACGGGCTCCATGGACAGCCCCATGCCGTAGATCATGTCCAGCGCCTGCTCCTTCGCCACCGTCGCCCAGCTGAACACCAGCACCGCGTTGCGCACGAACGCGTGCTTGCTCATGCTCGCAGACAAGCAGCAATAATAAATAGCAAATCTCTCAGTTGTCACTACTCACTCATAGTCACTATTATCAGTGTTTCACATCAATGACAATGTGGAAAGTTTCGACCAATCGTACGCGACTATTTTCTCAGTCTTTCAGCCAATCCTCGTCGAGTATTCGACTAATTGTGCAATGAGCTCCCGAAGAAGTCTCATCTCATGCGCCTGAAGTGACGAAACATCCCTTCTTCCATGAGCAAAGTGACGAGCCAACTGCAACACCAGATCACCAGACCCACCACCCGCCTCTTTCTAACAGAGCCCTCCTTCAGTACGGTACTCTCGTCATCTTCACTCGTGAATCTCCAGGAATCCCACGAGCAAAATAGAGCTCAACGGAATCTTCAAACAACTCACCAACCACCTTCACCTGTTAATCGACGACGCAAATGGAAGAGAGAGAAGAATGGTTTCGTAGATCGCTCTTTCGTTATTTGTGTCGTAATCTAAAATCCTCCCAGACGCGAGCACTTCCTGTCGGCCCTCGCGTCCATCCATCCCTCGCGCTCTCTGGCGCTTGAAACAAGAGGTCAATCTGGCGTAACCCCATGGAGATTTGCTTCACAAAGTCTCCATTTATATACACATGCAACTGCTACAAGTGCTTGCTTGCTTCTCTCTCTTCTTCTCTTCTGTACATCACCATCACTGGAATAAATACCGCGTTCTCTTGGCGGATACGAGGAAACACGCACACACACACACACACAATCTCAACCGATTTACGACTTGAGGAAGCCGAAGAGGTCGTCGTCGTCCAGCTCCACGTTCAGGTCGATGCGATCCCACCGGTAGAGGTCGAGCGAGTCGTCGTCCACTGGAGCTGCTGCTGATGTTGCGCCTGGCGGGCCATTGCTGCCACCATTGCCACCGTTTTTGTCAAAGCCGAGGTTCGCACCTAGGGTTCCGTCCACCAGGCCGCCATTGTCATTCAGAAGCACGTTCACCACGTCCACTGGCCCGACGCTGGTCGGAAGCCCCCCTCGCTGTCCAGAGGCGGTGTACGTGTTGCCCATTCCCAATGAGGAAGACATCGTAGCCCCAGATATTTGGGCAGAGGAGCTCGTCGCAGCCATGCTGTTGCTGGTGCGAGGAGCCAGAGACGGCCGAGGCGTCTGGTTGCTCATACCGGCGGCGTTCGCGGCGAGGTTCATCTGCATCTGCGGGTGATGCGACGAGTTCGCGAGCACTTGGCGAGCAGCCGCCGCCGCTGCAGCTGCTCGTTGCTGCTGGTCTTGTTGGAAGTATTGCTGTTGCTGCTGATGTTGCTGACGTTGTTGTTGCTGTTGTTGCTGCTGATGTTGTTGTTGTTGTTGCGCAGCTGCTGCGTTTGCGTTCGCTCCCCACGCCAAACCATAGTTGCTGTTGTTGTTGTTGCCACCATTGTTGTTGTTCCCGTCGTGCTGGCTGTTGATGAGGTGCTGCGAGACTTCCACTTTGCGCGTGAGCATCTGTCGATGCAGGTTCATCTGCGCCTGCATCGCCAGGTGCATCTGCAGCTGGAGGTCGTTCGGCTCGTCGTGGAGCTGGAACTGGTCGCCTCCACTAGCGCCATTCATGCCTTCGCTTGTGGGGATCACGTTGCCACCTCCGCCATTCATCCCCGTGATGTGCGGCGACATGAGTGACGACAAGATGTTCCATTGTGGATCGCTCAGCTCGCCCAGTTGCCCTCCGCCAGGCGCATTGCCTGGACCACCAGCAGGTCCCATTTGAGGCACCATCGGGTATCGGAACGCCGCCGCCGCGGCAGCAGCAGCTGCCATCGCGCGGCTGTTGCTGTTGTTACCTCCAGAGAGGCTCGCTTTCCGCTGGCTCACAGCGTACGCAGCTGCCATCGCCTGCGCTTGCGATGTGCCAACACTCTGGTTGTTGCTGAAACTTGCTCGCGGGTCGTTCATAGTAGAGCTGCCGAGGATTGAGTTCTGGATCTGAATCTGCTGCTGTTGACTTCGCTGGGCGTACGCGGCCGCGACAGCGGCGGCGGCCATCGGGTCCTTGGGGTCCTGCTGCATCATGCCCGTGAAGCTGCCCGTGCGCTCGAGCAACGAAGCGCCCGCGCCGCTGCCTCGCGGCGTCGAGTGCTCCAGCGTCGAGTCGCTCATCTCCTCGACCGCGTCGTCGTCCGAGTCGTTGTCGGAATTGCTGTCGTCGCTGTCGCCGCCACCTTCGCCGGCTTTCCGCTTCTTGTGCGAGATGGGGAATACAAACATCGTGTTGTGCTCGCCGGGCTTGTTGCCGTTCTTGCGGCGGCGCTTCAGGTTCTTCTTGTTGCTATGGTCGTAGAACTCGAGGAACTCAGCGCGCGAGCGCTCGTAGTTGAGTCGGTACTTTTGCAAGTGGCTCTTCAGGTGTTCAGTCGTGAGGCCAGAGTCCGGTCCAGCGGCGCCCATGAGCTATTGGATGCAATTGTACACAGAGAGTTTGCATAAGTAATGGATAACGCCAACAGCGACTGATGAAACATGACACACGTACCCCCAGCAGCGCTTTCGGCGACGCATTCTTCAAGCCAACTGCATTTATATAACACCACCACCAGAATTAATAAAGGTCAGTAAACTGTCTACTTCATGAGATCAGTTGTATTCAGATACACACAAACAAACGCACGCACCGTCAAAGATGGCGGCGACGAAGAGCCGATGCAGCTCGTCGGGCCAGATAAAGCGCTTGGTCTTGCGCTCGTACTTGCGCTGCTTGGCGCTGGGCGTGCCGCCGCCGCTGCTGCTCTGGCCACCGGCGGTGGACGACTTGTCGTCCAGCATCGAGTCCGTGGACATGGTCTTCTTCAGGATGCGCACGCCCGCCGTCACTGGCGGCATCGCCGCATTGTTCCCGGTCTTCTCTTCTTCTTCGGCGGTCACTGCAGCAGCCGCACCGGCGGCGCCGCTCTCTGCAATCGCTCCAAGCTCTCCGCCGGCTGCCTTGCTCATATAGTTGGCGTGACTGGGGATCGGCTGGTTCGAGGGCTCAATGGCGGGCGCGTTCGTCGTCAGTGGGGGTTGGGCCAGCGTGCTCATCCAGCTTGCTGTTGGTTTCGATGGACACAGTCACACACGCTACTGTAATGCAAGTGCGCGATGCGGGTGGTGCATTCACAGACAGATTGATCGCTCGACGGGGTTGTAAATTTCTTTCTCTGCCCAGCTTTTCGATTCCGCCCGAGTTTCCTTTCCGCGGGACGCAGGGCAATGCGAGGCGCGAGAGAGCGAGTAGACGCGTCGACTGACTGGCGCAGGCTGGTGGCGGGAATTGGCGCGAGCGAGTGCGGAAAGAAATTAATCGGCAAGAAGCGAGCGCGTGGGTGAGGAGACAAGTTAAGTTAGTTGGCAGGCAGGAGGCGTCCGTCGCGCGCGCGTTGCTGGTGGGCAAGTGGGATTTTTGCACACTGAGCCCAGCGGAGGAGATTCGACGCGATTCACTTTGGCTTTTGGCTTTCAAGGAAGCCACGAAAACAAACACAAAAAGAACCTTGATTTATGACGAAGGATAGGACAACATTCTAGAGCGTACTTGAAAGCGATGATTGTGTCCTGGATTGTGTCGTAATCGAGATCAAGGCCTTTTTTGGGACGCAATCTACGCCTAAAGTACGATATTTGTGTGTAGCCACATCCACTTTCATGAAAAGCGGTAAGTTTCAGATCTGAGTCGCTGGCGGCAGTAGTTTACGGGCAATGCCGCGAAAGAAAAAAGATCCCACGGTATAGTGAACCCAAGTGGGTGGAATCTTCTTTTCTGCACCTTCATCATTAATGTGGTAACCCTGCGTGTTGGTTTGGCTGCAGTGTGGAAAATTACCGAGTTTGGCCAGATGGCACTGTTCTTTCTCCACATGTTTCTGTCCTGATGAGAAGACTGCGTTCGAATGCATACACACATGCGGACCATGCCAGGGGGCGGCGCGCAAGCACTGGTGAGGTTGACTGACAAAACAGGAGCATTGACATCCACTCAAAATGCGCCATCGCGCTGGCTGGAAGCGAGCGTCGTATCAATCACCCCAGGTTGTTTGTGGAGACTGGTGATTACCCGCAAAGGGGATTCTCAACACCTGTGTGTTGACTGATGATGCCGATTCCCTCTAGTTTGAGCTGCTGCTGGATACCTGAAGGACCCTCTGGAGATTCGAAGCTCCTTGGCCCTTGGATCTTGGCAAAAGACGACCGCGTGCGCGTCCATCCAAATTTGCGCACCCATGTTGGTTTGGCAAGAGCCCACTTTCCGATGCATGCCGCGATGACAAAGATCCCTTTCATTAGCAATGAATCTCCATCCGTCTACCACATGACTTGATGACTTTCCCGCAAATGAGCTCTCGTGGTGCTCGGAGAGCTACTGCTCTGGCTGGTTGGTGCTGCCAACAGAGCTGAAGGGATGGAGAAATGGACTCGCCAGGTGGCACTGTCTATTGCTGAGTACTTGCAGACGCAAATGCGAATGCGGTCATAACATCGTATTGATGCATCAAAGCAAAAGCAAATGGATGACAATAGAAAACAGAAAGCAACAACAAAGGACAGTCGTGCGGCGTGGTGCGTCGGAGGCCATTTTTTATCCCAAAGCAACGCGAGCTTCGCTGCCAGCGGCAGTGTCTCACCACTTGGACCGAGACGAGGCTGTGGTGAACTACCGTGTATCCAAAAAGTTTGGTGTGTTTCTTTTTAACAAATGCGGAGGGACCTGTGAACGCGTCAGATGACCGACCTTCTCCAGCAGTTTTGAGGTGCAGCTCTTCAGCTTCTCCCAAGCATGCGCCCTCATCAAAGCGAACAGTAGTCCAAACAGGACTCATGTACCAACCAGTACCAAGGCTAAAGGTGCCACATGCGGCGTTGCTTCAGCTTGACCGCAGCGATCCTGATATCATCAAGCAAACAAGCACGTGCTCAAGATCCCCAAGCAGGGCACTCCTCATATCTCTCTGACCTGCTGTCACGGCCATGAAAAAAGCTCTGTCTCGCTTTTCCCTTCCAAACACGCAATTGTCGAGTAATCGATGCCCGAAAGAAACCTCAATTCTCTCTCTCACACACACTACCAAGGGCCAGCAGTGGCTGTGCAAATGGGGTGTAATGGAGTCTCAGCCTCTTGGCTTTTGGCTGCTGACCCGACCCCCTGTCTGTCGCCACGTCTTGCGCTTCAGACAGCAGCAAACACCAGTTTTCAAAGTCGAAGTCGCAGTTGTGATGTTGGTCCTTGAGCCGCAAGGGCGGCTCATCTCAGGGGGAGTCCCACTGCTGTGACCCTCAAAGTGGATTCACTCGCGCCCGCGATCATACAAAGCCGCTGCTCTCGCTCCTGAGACGAATCTCCCGCGCCGCAAACAGGCCGCGCGGACTGGCGAACCAATTCGAATCTTCCTGCACACACGCCAGCGTTTTTCACTTGATTCAAAGGCAGTGATACATGCAGTCTGTTAAGTATGAATTCGTTCGACTGACGAATCGACTTGTTCTTATAGAGAGATCACTATTCGGTACAAGAACAGTGTTGCACTGTCAAACCGTCCTTTGTATGGAACAAAGTAAGGTGCCTCAAAATAGGAATAATAAGCCAACCGAGCGCTTTTGTAGTACCACTACTGTGAAAACTACATTATTTACACCAGCTAAAAGCTGCTGTCCCGATCGACATACACAAACCCACCGCTGCGTTTTCTACAATGAGACCTAAGCTACTCAAAATCCGTTCAGTCGTTTTGAGGCAGAGTTTTAAGACCGGCGTTGCTGTTGCGTTGGCTCACTGCAGCTGCCTACGGTCTCAGGTCATGCCGTTCACCCACGACGGCCACAACCTGCATTCCAGATAGCGTAGAGAACTTGGTAATGATAAGCACCCTTGACACTTCGCTCTTTAAGCGACTGACTTTTGCTGACGTAAGATGTCCGTAAGGACATCGTCTCGTAGTTCAATTCCATCGCATATTAATATTAACAACATCAATCTGCGTCGCTATTTCCAGGTCAACGGGCAAACAAATACAACCGCTAAGCTGATACTGGCGCCTTACTGTACATGTGTCACGGGTCTTGACCGCGTCTACGAACACAACCTCTTGCATCCAGAGGTGGCAATCACTTGTGTCGTCGTATTTTCCGATTGACCGATGTCAATTGATTTTTCGTCTCCATATGCGTGTATTACCCAGTCACCTTTTCATCTGCGTTGTGTCAGGTGTGTCCAGTGGTGGAGGGACTTCGTATCCAATTGGCCAAACGTCAGTTTGGCAAGTGAATTTGCACAACACACTGTGTTGAGTTTGTGTTGTGGTGAGTGTATTATTGTGAGGTTTATAGTAGTAAATTTGCAGGGTCATAAAAACCATTTTCGGGAAATCATTTTTTGCTTTTTAGGGGGGTTTTCAACAAAAACCTTTTTTCTTGTTTGGTCCTAAAAGCTACTTTGAAGTCAGTCCTAGGTCTTACAAGTTCGAGTCATACCTTCCGCAGCCATGAGGGGGAACATTGGCAGATGGCGGGGTGGTGATTCTGTTGACAGATCCCTAGAGAGAGGAACCCTTAGCGCTTGATTATCCTTGATGTGCTGGTTGGTGGCAATTGGAACAATGGTCGAATCACGACAACAAACTACACGAGCTGACTTTGGTTGCAAACGCCAACACCAACATCTCCACGCAAGTTTCAGACCCAGGAGCTTCAGTCTTCCACTCCTCAAAGGCCGTCATCGAGTTCAGCATACTTGCGCCGGACCTCTTCCTGCTCGCACCTCCATACTACTCGTTGTTGTCGAGCTTCTCCTTCCTGCTTTCTCATGCTCATCAGTGTGATTAAGTGCTTCTCAACCTTTCAAGTTCACCACGTACTTTAGTACGTTATTTTCAGGTTTACGGTAATTCGTAAAAACATCTCTTTAGACCTAATCCAAGTGTAATTTTGGATGATAAAACAAAAATGCGGTTTTTAAAGAGCAAATACTTTCCTGCGTTGAAATAAAGATATTTTGACTTGTAGTTTGTATGAAGAATTACATTTTTTGCTGGAAATGTTTTATTCTTTTAAATAACGTAGTTCCCTTTAAAACGACATCCGCCTACAAGATCGCAATGCTCTGTAAAAAACAACCGCATAAGAACATCGCTTCGCGCGCTTTCGAAAGGTCGCGGTTGCAAAATGGCTGCTGTGCCAACGAAGCAAACGCTTCAACGCGCGCTGCTCTGCCCTCACAGAGGCAGAAACGAATTACGCGTTCGCGTGGCACGCCAACAGTTCCGATAGCCCCCAGCCGAACAGCCACCGCTCCACAGCAGCGACAGCAAGAGTGATAATCGTCAAGCGATCGCCCTACTTCCGGCGAACATGGCGCAATCCTGGTTCTCCGACCCGGAGCTGCTCGCGACCAACTTCTCCGTCTCCTATGTCTGCAACAACCTCTCGAAAACCGGTGACACGGTGGTGCGAAAGTTTCTTGCTCCTAACGACTCCGGACGGAGCGCTCGAGGTATTGATGACTGCATTGTACTACGTTGTATCTGTGCAGGTGTACGCACACATGGACGACGTGGTGGTCGTGAACGTGGCGCAGACGCCGTGCATCGCGAGCAAGCTGCCGATCGCCGAGAAGTCGTTCGTCCACCAAGTGCGCGTGTGCACGCTCCAGGGCAGCGTGTTCATCGTCGCCGCGTCGGACAACGGTGTCCAGGTGAGTAGCGTTGCGGTGCATCTAACTCCGTCGAACGTGAAGTCTTGTGTAGAGCGCTGATGTCTTCATGTGTTGTTGTTGCTGTTGCTGTTGCTGTTGCTGTGGCAGATCTTTGACGGCAAGGGCGATCAGAGCTTGTATGAGCTCGCGCTAAAGGATGCGCTGGATGTGCCGGAAGAAGGCGCGCAGCTGTTGATATCTTGTGCACTCCGGAGCTTGGTACCATACTAATCTCTTCTCTTGTTCCTCTCTCGCAGGCGTGGCAGTGTTCTGTCGGGGGATCGCCGCGATCAACACAAGCCAACCGAGTCTCATTGTCGGTACGAGCACACAGAGACAGCCAGCCTCCGGATTAGAATGTTGTACTTTGTCTTGTATCTCATAATTCTAACTTGTGGCATTCCACAGGAACGTCGCTCGGCAAGCTGCTGGTCATTGGGAAGGAGAAGTCGTCGAAAGCCACGTCGGTGCAGATCGAATTCGACCTGCTTGAGACGCTCCGCGAGCACAAAGACGCCGCGATTTCGTGCATCGAGAGCGCGAGCAACGGCGCGCTGGTCGCGAGCAGCGACGACAGCGGCCTCATCCTCGTGCACAACCCCGACGACAATTTCGAGGTGCTGCACCGCATCGAGAGCAGCGACCCGGTCACGACCATGTGCTTTGCGCTCGAGCACTGGCTCGTGTGCGGCTTGCTGACGGGAGGAATGCGGATATACAAGAAAGAGAACTTCCGGCTGCACGCCGAGGTCGCGGCCCACACGCGCGCGATCACCGCGATCGACGTGCACGAGAACCACGTCGTCTCGGTGAGCGAGGACACGTTCCTCAACGTCTGGGAGCTCTCGAGCAGCAAATCCAGCGGCCGCGTGCGCCTCGTGAGCTCCCACTGCGTGCCGAACGACCTGCTCACGGGTGTCGCGTTCGCCGGCGCCAAGAGCATCCTCACGTCCACCTTCGACACGAGCCACCTCAAGCTCTGGGTCCTCGAGTGAGATCTGAGACACTAAGAAACAGAGAAAGATATGGAGACTACACCGGGGTACTTTTTCTCTTGGGCTCACTTGTGTAATTGCTGCAAACATGACGAGTCTTTTTCATTTCCTCCCCCCTACAAAGTTGTCATATATCTTTCCCTATTTCTGATGATACGTACGTACTTGTGTGTGGAGAATGGAGATCGCCACGTTCAGAGCAGTCTTAATCGTAGAGACTCTGGTCGTACTCGATGTGCTCCTCCATGTTCTTGGCCGCGCCGTTGAGTGACTTCCACGGCATGAGCTTCTCCTTCGTGAGCGTGAGCGTGAGCTGGTTCTTCTTCACTTTCCACGCCACGTCCTTGATGCCGCTGTACAGCGTCGGGATCACGAGGCTCTTCGCCTGGTCGCCCTTCGGCACCGTGAGCAGGTCCAGCGAGAACGACGTCTTGGTCCAGTTCTACATTTGGTGCACAGAACAAAATACAAACAGACAACGTGTGAGTAGTAAATATCAATAGAGTAGCATCTCTGCAATACCAAGCGTACCAGGATCAGCTGTTCATCCTGCATGCCGACGACGGCATCGTCTCGCAAGTAAATGCTACATAACCACACAATAGGAATGCAAACAATATATCAGCACTTGCACTAGCATCACGTAACACCAGCGAGCTCCACACACAACAGTATAACGGCATTTCCACACAAAAATACACACATACCTGACAGTGCTCTTGTTGTCCACCCAGCCGTATGTGGACACCATGGTCTTCTTGATCTCGTTCTCGTCCTTCGTGTCTTTCACCACGCGGCGCTGGTGCGCGTAGTAGTAGCTGTGCTCGCCCTTCTTCAGGATGCTCTCGTCCAGCGCCGAGCGGCCATCGTCCTCCCCCTCGTCACTGCTGTCTTCTTCGCTGCTCTCTTCTTCTTCCTTCTCTCCCTCTTCCTTCTCCTTCACGTCTCCTCGTTTCTGGAGTTTTGGCTCCTTCACCTTCTTCTTGCTCTTGCCTTTCTTCTTCTTGCCCGAGAAGCAGAGCTTGTAGAGCGCCAACGTTACCAGCAGCACGGCGACGCTCACGAGCGCCTTCCACGCCACGTCCTTCTCCACGTGCAGCTCCCCGAGCGGCGTCACCAGCTTCACGTACGACGCCTCGGCGCTCGGCGCGTACACGTACGGCACGAAGAGCTGCATTTGGCCTGTGCTGCTTGGGTTTGCTTGTCTGCTTGTTGAATACGAATGCTGACTCTGTTTCTAGAAACAGGATTTCCGGTGTCAGATTGGCTGAAATAAAAAATCATTTACTAATCTTTCTATTGGTAGTAATTGCTTTAAAATTTCAACGAATCAGAGACGAGCATGACATATTGACGAAGGTTGCGCGAAGGTGTTCCGAAGGGATGCGGCGAAATCAACCAACCAAATCGAGCAGCTCCCGCCTTTGCGCGCGTCTGTGATCAAGAAGCCGAGGAGGAAGCAAGAAGCAAGCAGCAAGAGCGTCGGGTGTCTGTCTGTCTACCCACCACCTATCCAATATGAAGCCGCTGTTCGGGAAGATCGTGTCCAACAAGATGCAGAAGTCCGTGCTGGTGGAGGTCGCGCGCATCGTGAAGGACCCAAAGTACGGCAAGTACTACAAGAAGACCAAGAAATTCATGGCGCACGACGAAGAGAACGCCTGCAACATGGGCGACTTCGTGCGCCTCTCGCCGACGCGTCCGCTCAGCAAGCGCAAGCGCTGGAACGTCGACGAAGTCACCCGCAAGGCCGAGATCTAAGTTGCGTGCGTGGGTGTGTGCTTAGTGTCGTCACGCTCTCTCAATCGATTTCCATCCTGTCAGGCTCGTACTGATATGCGCAAGCCATGGCGATGGCGAGCTCGGTGCTGATGGACGATGCAGACAGTGATGTGACGATGACGAGAGAGCGACTATAGCGAGCGAGATCTGGTGTCTGCTACCGTGTAGATGACGCCATGAACGGAATAGATTGGGGCTGACGCCAACAACAACCAACGAAAATGCAACAAAAAAGAGAAGTAATTTAGATCTGTGGTTTTACTTTTTCGACTGCTACTTATTTCCTATCGTCTTGGCACTTGGCTCGCATGCACAGCGCACGCATAAATGCCGCCTCATCATATCTAAAGCTAAAAGCCCTACAGCTCGTCGTCCGAATCGTCATCTGCAAACGGATCCTCGACTGGGAAATCGCCGACTGCGACGTTGTGCGGACGAATGAAGCCGCCGTACTTGAGCTCGCACTGGAAGTACTGCTTGCCCTTGACCGAGCCGTTGCCCTTGCCCAGCGGCTCGTCGAACGAGACGCCGACCCAGTACCCGGCCGCGATCTCGGGCACTTCGCCCAGGTACGCCACCTGGCCACGGCGTCCGCCAGGCTGCACTTCGCATCGGTCGCCAACCTTCATGCCCTGCACGCTCTCTGGACCTGGCACGTTCTCTGGATCAGAACCGGCAGGGCGGGTGACGTTCATCATCTTCTTGGGCTTCCAGTTCGGATCCTTCGCGAGCTGGTCCTTCTTGTACGCGCGCACCGTCTTCTCGCCTGTGAAATACACCAAACCACGCCAAATTCACTCGTCATCAGCGCATATTCGTACAAGACAATCGGTAAATACAGCAACAACGTAAAGCAAAGGCTTACGCTTGTCGTAGTCTTCCTCCGAGATCTCGTACTTCTTGATGAGCGAGACGTCCTCGAGCCCGCCGCCCTTGGAGAGCGAGAACGGATCTTTGTCGACGACGTGCAGACGCATGCCGTTCTGCACGCTGTAAAAGCCGAGCATCTTGCGGTCGTCGTCGAGACGCAGGAGCGCCGAGCCGTCGGGCCCCATGAGCAGCAGCTCCATGGCGTCGGGCTTGGTGCCGCAGTGACGATACACCTTGTGGCGCACCTCGGCGATCGTGGAGTGCAGGTCCAGGCGGATGTCCACCATCTGCATCTGCAGGTTGCTGTGCGTGATGTGCAGACACACCATCCCCTCGGGAAGGTTCTCGTACTCGAAGCCGTCCTTGGCCGTCACGAAGTTGCGCAGCGCGCGCATGTCCTGCGCCATCTTGCTGCTGCTTTTGACTTTGATCTGCTTGGCTTGATATCTGTTGTGTTGCCGCCTCTTGGGCTGGTCTGAATGACGAGAATACGCGATCGCAGCAGCGTGTGTATCCGTTTAAATCCGATAAATAAACTTGATGTTTGTAAGGAACCATTTAAGTACGACTGGGACCTTCGTCACATGTTCCCACAGACACACAAAGATAAACAAAGCAAAGGGAGGAGAAAAGCAAAGATGCCGCTGCTGCCGATCGAGATGCTGCGCTGCTACGACCTCGTGGTCATCGCACTGCTGATGCTGGCGATCGACGTGGCGATGCATCTGTGGAACACGCGCGGCGCGCAGCTCACGCCGCAGGAGACCGCGCTGCTCAAGCAGTACAACGAGCAGGTGGCGATCGTGAACCGCCTCAACTCGGTCGAGACGTTCGTGGAGCAGTCCAAGGCAATCCGCAAGATGAACACAGTCAAGAAGCAGATGCAGGAGCTCGCCGGTGCGTTGCGTTGCTGTGTTGCTGTTGTTTGGCTGGTATGGGCTATAGATATTGACACTGTGTCGTTACGAATGAATGATCAACAGTGGAGCGCATGCAGAAAGCTGCGCCATCCAATCTCCAGAAGCGAATCAACCAAGTGCGCACGGTACGAACGCGTCACCAAGCATTACTCTGTGGTGCCTCCTATACTATCTGTAGACTGGAACGCGTCTAATTATGCGCGTGTGCTTTGTTGTGTGCAAAATCCAAAGCCTGTCGTGATGGGACTGCTGACGTTCTTGTACTGGAACCAGCCGCTCGCGGAGCTGCCGCAGGGCTACATGGTGCCGTTCGAGCGTCTGCTGTCGTTCCCGGGCTTTCCGTTCGGTGCCATCTCGGCAGTCGGCTGGGCAGGCGTGTGTCGCCGCGTGGGCACCAAGTTCTTAGGTTAGGCAGGTACCGTGCTCTCTCTCATAGCGATCCCACTCAGTCGATGGCTCCATTACACGTCCGCTACAACAAAAACAGGTCCATTTACAAAATATGACACAATACAACAAGAGACGCCACCTTGGCTTTGGGTTGCTTGGAATAGCGTCACACGATGGACATGCGCGTTCGATTTAGTTCAATTACTATAGTTTTGTAATCCAAACTGGTCGCAGGCGCGCTTAGTAGTCAGCACCACCGCCGAACATGTCCATGCCGGCACCGAGGTCGGCTTCCTCTTCTTCTTCCTTCTCTTCCACTGGCGCGGCGGCGGCGGCGGCGGCACCGGCCGAGGCGGAGGCACCACCAGCCGAGGCGCCAACCGAGACGGTCGCGAGCTTGGCCTTGCCGGCGGCAATGACTTCTTCGATGTCCTTGCCCTCGAGCTCCTTCAGGAGCAGCTCGACCTTGGCCGAGTCGACTTCACCGCCGAACGACGCGATGACCTTCTCGACATCAGCGGCCGAAGGGGACGTGTTTCCGCCCAACACAAGCAAAAGGAAAGCAGCAACGTGACGCATCTGCAACGGTACAAATCAAAACACGGGAGCAACAAGGGGTCAGTCAGTACACGTGTTCGCTGGAAATAAATATCGCTTTGGCAGCTCAGCAAGGCTCGGGGGGATCTGTCGGGAACGCCATACGCATGCGGAAAGGAGGAAGGGTGGCGGGTATGGTATCAGTCGACTGGGTGGATGCTTCTGGTCGCAAACGCCACTGCATACACGTAGAACGAATGGGTTGAAAGTCGTTGCTCCTGGTCCTCGTCCTGTATGCTGCATGGTCGCTACTGGATACTGCTGCTGCGGGATTGAGTCGCTATCCTGAATACACGCATCACTGCATTGTGACAATTGACGCCGCCAGCTACTGCCTGCATCGTATCTCGTATTCGCGCCAACCGCCAACTGAAGCTCTCGGCCACACTGCTACACCACCCTGTTCCTTTCTCGCACCGCCTCGCATTCCAAACGCCTCCACGCCGCCCAGGCAGGCAACAAGAAAACCGGCAGCCCGACAGACACACGCCCTGAATCGCCATGCCATGTCATCCAAGCCATGCGATGCGATGCCATTCATTCATTAACATAGGGAGAGAGCGGCACGCGAGACTCACCTTGTTTAAGGTAAAAGAGGTATGCTTTTCTGTGGATCACCCGACGACGCCTATTTCGTTGCAGCAGCAATATGAGGCGCCATTGCGCGCGGGCCGCCAGTGTCCCATGCGAGTGTCGGAGAACCAATCACTCGCCAGGCCATACAGTTTCCCATACAAATGGCGATCCGCCAATCAGCGCCGCGGATTGGCGCGTTTTCCCCTTTTCCACGCCCAAACCCCGGGAAAGATGATAAGAGCGACTGTTTCCGAGTCAGTGGCCATAGCGATCGGCTTAGACGGGGTAGGAGCCCCTCACACGTTGCAGATCTGGTTTGACACGCAAATGTGAAGAGCTGCAGCTTTTGATCAGGACGACTTGGCAAGGTTGACCCACCTCAATCGATGCGAGCGCGCATTTCTCCAAGAAATGGGTGGGGAATGGTGTATTAACTTACAGTGTGTGGCTGGGCTGTTCGTGATCGCATGACCACTTACTGGGTCTCACGACAGGAACGGCTCGTCTCGAACTTCCTGGATGACATGCCGGATTTTCAGAACTTTCGTTGATGACAGCGATCTGGAGGATGATGAAAGCAGTGACGACGACGAGCACGACTGGTGGTAGTTGAGCGACGGTAGCGACGGTCGACGCAGGTAGTCGTCGTCATCTCTCGGTGGTGGCCGAGGTGCTGTGAAGCTTGATGGTGTTGGCACGGGAATCAGTCTGCCGAGTATGAAAATTAAGCACGAAGATAGTTAGTATCTCAAGAGCGACGAATCCAGGCAAGTCGACACAAAAAATTATCCCAATCATACGGCTTGTTCGTGCGCCGTGCTGCAACCGGGTCGCTCGTCTTGCTGAAGATGCTCTCCACCTTCTCAATTTCGTTCTAGAAAGACAGAGCAGAGACACATTAGTACAAGAATGCTTCCAAGCAAGAATACTCAATCAGCCATCAAGCAATACCTGCTCTTCCAGCGCTTTCTCTAGGGTTTTGCACAGATCATTGAGCTCATGTAGCGAAGGCAGTGGGGGCTTGGCACTCACGCTCCTTCTGTCGTCGTCGATCAAGTCTTTCTCCATCTCTAAACAGCCCTGCAACAATCACCAGTGATAAGTTGACACCATTACATCAACCAGAGTGCAAAGCCAAGTCAAACAAACCTGAATGAAGTCGATGTCCTCCAGCAATTGTTGGCGCTCGTCCACCAGAGCCACTTGTAAATCGTCTAGGATCGCGTCAATTCGCTCCACGTTCAAGCGCTTGTGTAGCTATAGCAGCACAGTGGGCAATAATGAGAGAGAGTATTGAGTTAGCCCCACACAAAATAATCTTTCACCCAACAAAATTATATGTTGCGCTCGAGCCACCTCTGGAGACTCAAGAACTGATGATGCTGTCGATGAGACGGAAATCGTGGAGCCTCGAGACACGGGCCGCTGAGAGCTTGCAGTCATGGGGCGTTTGCCACCGCTTGTCCCCGGACGAATTGGAACACCATTCACACTGTCATTGTCGAAGTGTGGAGATACTAGCTCTGCCATTCGAGGAGTCGACGGACATCGCTGAAGCTGTGGCTCGGACGCTCCGTCAGCTTCATTCAACACGTACTCGAGCAGTTCTTTCTCTTTCGAGGACTTGATGATCGGAACCCTATCAGCTCTGCATCGGACATCGCGTGCGAGGAACTTGAGTTTCTCCAGCAGTAGTGACCGACCCGGTGGTTCAGGGATGCGCTGGCGCTTCATTAAAGCGTCCTGCAAGTCAAGGCACAAGATAACAGTCTTGAATACTGCAGCTACCTACCACATACACACAACATCATGATGACGTACCCGAATGTTGTCATTCTGCTGCTGGAACTCGGAGAGAATCTCCACGAGCACTGCGAGCTCCTTCGACAACTCCTGCTCATCGAAAAAACATATCAGACAGTTAGCAGTTGCTTGCCATTCGTAGAGAGAGGGAGTGTGGTAGTCAAGACCATCTAATTAGTCTAGACCATCTCACCTGGTTATCATCTATCAATTGGTTCCCAACGGCGGTTCGCAGCTCGCGCACTTCCGACGGCTTGACGTGCTGCTTCATTTCGTCCCAGATGAGCTTCCGCACGTGGAAATACTCGCTCGCCATCACTGGAACTCGGACTCTATTGCCCGCTTCTATTCAATCTTCTCTTCTTGATGCCTTGGTGCTGGTGGTGCTCTCCTTGGTCACCTGCTTTCTGCCTGCGTGCCTGCTGCTGTCTATGCCATCTGCAACATGCGTTAGAATTGAACACTACCCACGAGCAATAGGCTGGTAAAAATAGTTGAGATCACACCACGACCAAAATGGGCGGCAGCTGGACCTTCTCTCACCTGACCAGATCTGGGGAGCAACTGCAGCTGGAGAGCCACAGTCAAAAACAAGTGAGCTAAACACACTTTGGGAGTAAGCAGATACGTGGGTCATTGTTGCTTGGAATGGCACGCTTCTGTCCGATTAAATACTACACACAATGGAGAGAAGAAAGCGATTTCATACCTTCAACACGTTGTTTTCTTCTCTTACTCAGTCGAGATAATGTAGAGCGGCTGGTGGGACCAGATTTCCCGCACTTGGCTGTTCTCTTCGTCCAGGATGCGACCGCAAATGGAGACTCGGAACTCGCCGCGCGAGAGGAAAAGCACCTGGATCTCGTGGGTCTTGAACTGGGTTTCCTCATCTTCTTGGAGGTTCTTGTTGTCGATAGACCACTCGAAGTCTCTTCTCAGCATCCCAACAACAACAACGTTTTCATCAACAAGTGAGGAGGACTCGCCATCATCACCAAATTCTTCTTCGCCACCTTCCTGGGTAATGTGAATCTCGATTGACGTTTGGAAAGCGCTGACGTCTTGTTGATCAGCATCACCATTCGCATTCCCATTTTCCGCAAAACTTGGCAGCAATTTTCGAATCTCAAACGTGACTTGAATGAACTCCAGCACGTGCACTGCAAGCTGTCGCCGCTCGCCACTCAACTGCGTGTCTTGGAAGAAAATGAACGGTGAACGCGACAAACTGGCCATCTCCTCGTAATTTTCTTTCTTCAGACCATCACCATCGAGCATCGGGATACCACCACCACCATTAGCATCTTCCTTGCCATCATCTCGCAATGTCAGAAGCTGTTGGGAACTGGGCAGCAAACCTGGAACAGAGATCTCGAATGCAAACTCGGGCAAAAACAGCTCGCGCTTCGCAACTTGGTCCTGTTGATTCTCTCCCCTCAACAGAAAATCCCCAAACAGCAACTTGCCTTTTGTGCCGAAATATGTCTCCCACTCCATTTCGACCAGCGCGTTCAGTAGATTTCCGAGCTTGTTGTGTGCCAAGGAAGCAGAGCCAGCATGGTCGTCCCCCAGGAAGTTTGAATGGATGCGAGGGACCTCAATCACCAGCCGCCTCGAGCACTTGCGACCAATTTCAACGTCACAACTGAAATCACACGGTTCCTCGTCGTCGTCTCTATCGCTAGTCAGCATTCGGTCAGTCTTTTGGGGAAATCGCCGTCGCATGCGAAAGCGGAACGCTGTCTCCGTGGGATTCTCAACTTCGGCCACAAGCAGAAAATGCGAATTGTCCATGACTGCACAGGAGAGATTTGCTGGCTCTTCTTCCACTTCTTCTTCTAAAGCTCCTCCTCGTCGTAATGATGATCCGCTTGAAACAACAGGGATGCTCTCTGCAGTTGATGGCAATAGTGAAACACCAAATAACTTCAGTGATGGCAGCGATACCAGCTTCAGCGCAAGCTTCGTTTCTCGGTAGTACACGACTGGAGGCTTTCGCACATCGCCATTTTCTGTTAGAAGACCTTCGTTTTCGCCTTCTGGATCGTCCGCATACACAAAACTCCACACAATCTCTTCCTCTTCTTCAAGCGGCTCGTCTTCGCTTGCGTATCGGTGCTGGTGGCTCCCGCTTTTCTGCAGCAGCAAGATCTCAAACTGTATGGACACCACGTCACCATTTGCCATCGGCACCGAGACAACTTCTCCAGAGTTTCCCCCAGCAGCATCGACACCACTATTTCCTAGAAGTCTGCATCGCAATGTGATGCTGTCCGTCTCAATGATTTGCTCATAACTGCTCTCTTTCACTCGGCTTGCTGAGTCTGAAGGTGGAGGCGTCAGGTTGTGAAACACCACCATCGTCTTCTTCACCACTTGCTTTCTCAGCACCGTGGCTTTCAGATGGCACTTGTTGATGGTATTCTGACCGACATTGCGGATTCGCAGCTCGCACTGCTTGGTTTCACTCGAGAACATGCAGATGCGCAGGTCTTCTTTCCGCTCCTTGGACGCTTTCGCTTGTTGATCCACCGAATGCGACGACAAACTGCCAAACTCGCAAAGCGACAGCGATGCAAGTGGCAATTTGCCCACGACACGCAGCTCCACTGGCGTGTTTAATGCAAATGACGTTTTCAGATTCAGCACTTTGAGAAAGCAGCCACGCACGTGGAAACTCCCTTCCTTCAGCGGCTGGATGCCCAGGAGCACGGATTTCTGTTTCTCGTACGGTGCGAGCACGAATGAGCACGGATAACACTCGACTGCGGCGCTCGTGGATCCGCTACTACTTGCTGTAAGTTTGTCTTCAGCGCCACCACCATTTTCTTCATCGTAAACTACCCAGGCAGTCGCTTGCTGGATATCAATCGCCACGCCGAAAGGGTTGGACACGACCACCTCCAACTCAATCTTCTCGTACACAGGAAACACGTTGTCGTGCGCTGAAGAACTTGAGCTTGAACTCGAATCATCCATTCCAGCCGCTCTTCGCTTCTCCTGCTGTTGTTTCTCAAACGGAGAGTAGAAGAAATCAGACTTGGTCGAATTCTGCAGACCCTCATCAGTGGTGCTGCCTGCAGTTCCTCCGACTTGAGCATACTGCTCCAGAGCTTTCGTTTTCGTGAAAAACGGGTGGTCGAGTTTAGCGAGCACTTTGATCTTGTCGATGCTCAGAAACGTCGACAGTTTGACTTGTTCGCTCGGCCGCAGGGACGAACACTCGGATTCCATCAAACTGAGAATGTTCTTCTCGATTTTCACCACCTCTTCTTTCGAGCGGATGTTCCAGACTGGCAGCGCTTCAAACATTCGATCTTGAATAACGCGGGTGTTGGGTCCTCCATTGCTTGTCGAGTTGCTGTTGCTGTTGCTATTCGTTCCACTCGACTGTGGACTTTCAAAACTATTCTCGCGATTGCTGTAGGTACCAAGCGAAAGCCCAATCTCGCTGCTGGTGCCACCAGACAAACTTGGAGAGCCACTGGCATTGTTGTTGCTCGAGAAAGCGCCATGCGGACTCGCGTGCGATTGGTTGTGATGCGAGAACGACGCGAACGCAGGCGACGCTTTCGTAGAAATCGCATTCACCGCCGCTGAGAACTGCTGCCGTGGGGTCGCCAGGATGCGCGGCGTGCTGGCGATCGTCGACGACAGTGACGCTGCTGCAGACGACATTGTTGCGGATGGGGAGCCCGCGAGAGTGAAATACCGCTTGGCTTTTGTTTCCACGCTGGACGGAGGCGCGTAGTACACGCTCGACTTGGCAAATAGACCGTGTCGTTCGGCAGACTGCACCACACTGCGTTGCATGCTACACGGTCGCTGCACTTGGTCCACTGACGGAGTGTTAGTACCTCTGCTGGCTGCTGGTTTTCGGTTGCTGGTCCCTTTGTTGGCTGTTCGTTTTGGAGAGATTTGCGTATGTGAAGCGATAGAATCGCACCACGGTAACATCTGCAGCAGCTGGATGCAGTACTTCCCCACCAGGAACGGGTCGCTAAGCATCTTTGAGATCGTGAGCAGCTGACGCAGAACGTGGAAACGCAGGGTGAGCCATACTTCTTCGTGCGACGCAAGAGGTGCTGGGTCAATTTGAACGCCGCGCCGAGTCTTCTTGCTCTTATACAGCGTAGTCACCTCCCATTCTTTACTGCCACTACGCGCTACTGCCTTGTTTGAAATGTCCTCATGGATCCCCAGACGCGCAGCAGTGATTCGCTCGAGCAGCAAAGCCGCCTGTAAATCTCGCTGACGCTGCATTGTCGATCCTTGTAGTGACGGAGACGCTACTGCAGGTCGTGTGTTGTTGCGCCCAATCAACAGCGCAACCGCTTCGTGCAGGAAGAACGCCATTCGCCGCCGGTGCCCCACGCTCTCCAACATTCGACTCGCCTCGATCACAAACTCAATCTGTCGCTGTAATTGTAGTTCTGGGAACACCATGAGTCCGCGGTCGAGCGTATCCCAGAGCAGGCGCTTGATCCAGATCGCTTCGTTCACTTTCTCTTTCCCCTTTGTCTTCGCCTGTGCCAGCTGGGATGCCACGGCAACACAGTACCAGCCGATTTTCTCAATCAGCTGGCACTCGAGATCGCTCACGCCTGCCTTCGCGTACAGTGCGATTGCCTCAGACGCTTTTTCGACGATTTCCACAACAAACTGGTCTTTTGACTCAAGAAACAAACAGTAGATGTACCCTTCGAGCCCTGCAGCGAGCCAGAGCACGTCACCACCAGCGCCACTGCTCTTGCGTTCTTCGTCCTTCAGCATCTCCAACGCTACCGCGTAGTGCTCGAGCGCGTCGGGCACGCAGTTGAGTAGCACTGAGTAATCACCAAAGAGCTTTCGGTGGCGCGCGATCTGGCGTTTGCGACTGCGCGAGTCTGTGAACGGAGATGTGAACGCGGACGCGGTGGTGGAGACCGCAGTAGACGCCATCGACGAGATCGCAGCATGTAGGCTTTGTGGTTGTGACCCTGTTGCTCCTTCTCGCGACGACAGCATCGGTGTGTTGCCCTGGTTCATCTGTGATTGCATGGGCTCGACGTTCGTGTCAAGCAGGAAGCTCGCCATGTTGCCAAACTCGAGCGATGACTGAAACGACAGCGAGTGGTGGCTCTGCGCTTGCTGGCGCATCGCTGCGCGGATCGTGCTCTCGAGCGACATGAGGATCGTGACCGCGATCGTGTCCATGACGACCTGGAGATGCAGACTCACGGTCGAGACGCCAGCGTCCAGTTCGTGGTGCACGGGGAACATCACCAAGTTGCTCAGCGATGCGACCTGCTCGACTGTGCCTACTTCGAACTGGTGCTCAAACGCAAAGCATTTTTGCACAAGTGTGCCGGGAAAATGCTTGATCGACGCTGCAAACTGGGCGTACGCGTCCTTGAGGCTCGGCGTCGACGGGCAGTGGCAGATCCCGATCACGCCGATCGGCCGGTTCCACGCGTGCACGTCCTCTCCGTCGCAACTTTCGACGCGCTCCGCCGTGGACACGAAGCGGAAGCGGATCGCACCGGCGCTCTGCCACGAGAAGCTCTTGAACGGCGAGAGCTCGGGGGCGTAGCCGCCGGGTCGTGTGAGCGCGCTGATCGGGAGCGCGCGGTGCTGCTGCAGGAGCGCCACGTAGGCTGCGTACCGCTCGGCGGAGATCGCGCCCACGGGCACCAGATACACGAGGAACTCGCCGTTGCGCGTCCAGCGTGACGTCTGCTCCGCCGATGGTCTCGGCGCGGTCCATGCGTTCATGCTGCTGCGGGCATGTGGGTTTGTTTGTATCAAGGTGAAGCAAGGCCGGATTCCGCACTCACTCACTTTGCGAGGGTGAAAGTATTTAATAATACCTCTTTAGTGATGTGGAGAGGGTGGAAGGCGGATTTGTATTGGATATTAATCAGATGCAGCAGAGAGATGGATTCAAGACTTGATTTCAGTATGTTTGAGTAGAACCTCTTTATGTTGTTTCCAGAATATGCTGTTTCGTAGGTCGACCATTCTGCTGCCAAACAAACAGAAAGGAAGCAAGCAACCCACGCAGATAGATAGAGCTGAGCATGGCGACGGTGGCGATGACGACGACGACGGCGGTGGACGCGCACACACGAGAGAGCAACAAGGAGGAAGAAGAGGAAGAGACGCTATACGTGCCGCTGAAGGTGCGGCGCCAGCGCCAGGAGGAGAAGCTTAAGCGCCGCCGCAAGCAGCTGCAGGAGAAGATCCAGCGCGAGCGCAGTGACGACGAAGACGAAAAAGAAAGCGACGACGACAGCGATGCAGCGAGACGTCGTAAGAAGCACGCGGGGTCCAGAGGCAGCGAAGACGAAGGAGACGGACATGATGGTGACGAGGATGACGAAGGCCACACGTCCGCTGCGGCGGGCTTGTCGGAAGAGGACGCTCGCCCGAAGGAGCGCTCGCACATGAGTCTGATCGACCAGGCGTACGAGATGCGCAAGAAAATGGAGGAGGAAGGGGTGAACCAGGACAAGGTCCAGAAGGACACGCAGGAGATCAACATGCTGAAAGAGGCGAGTTACGTGCAGAAAGTGGCGCTCGTGTCGGCACAGGAGCGCGCCGAGGGCATCCGATACACGCAGGTAATGCAGACGACGTGGAAGCCGCCCAAGTTCATCGGGGACATGACGCCCGACGAGTGCGATGCTGTGCGCAAGAAGTGGCACATCTTGGTCGAAGGTGAGGACATCCCGCCGCCGATCAAGTCGTTCGAGTACATGCGCTTCCCGCCGGCGATCCTGGACGCGCTCAAGGCGAAGAACATCCTGCGTCCCACGCCGATCCAGGTGCAGGCGATCCCGTGCATCCTCGCAGGCCGCGACATCATCGGTATCGCGTTCACAGGCTCGGGCAAGACTGTGACGTTCTGCCTGCCGTTGGTGATGATCGCACTGGAAGAAGAGAAGAAGCTGCCGATCATCGGACGCGAGGGACCGTTCGGACTCATCATCGGACCGTCTCGTGAGCTTATGCGCCAGACGTTTGACGTCGTCAAGCACTTCGCGACGCACCTGTTCCAGGCAGGCTTCCCAGAGATCCGTAGCTTACTCTGCATCGGCGGGGAAGACAAACGCGCGCAGTCCGAGATGATCTCGCACCGCGGCGTGCACATCGTGGTCGCGACACCGGGGCGTTTGAACGATTTCCTCAAGTCCAAGCAGATGAGTCTGCGCCTGTGCAAGTACATTTGTCTGGACGAAGGCGACCGCATGCTGGATCTGGGCTTTGACGAAGAAGTGTCGACGACGTTCAACCATTTCACGAACCAGCGCCAGACGCTGCTCTTCTCCGCGACGATGCCGCAGAAATTCCAGGACTTCGCGAAGGAGGTGCTCGTAAAGCCGATTCTCGTGAACGTCGGCCGTGCTGGTGCTGCAAACTTGGACGTGATCCAGGAAGTCGAGTACGTGAAGCAGGACGCCAAGATCGTGTATTTATTGGAATGTCTGCAGAAAACCAGTCCACCCGTGGTGATTTTCTGCGAGCGCAAGGGCGACGTGGACGATATCTACGAGTATCTAATCCTGAAGGGTGTCGAAGCTGCCAGTATCCACGGTGGAAAAGACCAGGAAGAGCGTAATGAAGCCATCGACCTATTCAAGAAGGGCAGAAAAGACGTGCTCGTCGCTACAGATGTTGCCGCGAAAGGACTGGATTTCCCTGATATCAAGCACGTGATCAACTTTGACATGCCCGCGGAGATCGAGAACTACGTGCATCGCATCGGTCGAACAGGTCGTTGTGGTAAAACCGGTGTCGCGACCACTTTCATCAACAAGAGCGTGCCCGAGAGCGCGCTGCTGGACCTCAAACACTTGCTGGTAGAGGCGAAACAGACCGTGCCGCCTGTGCTGCGCGCGCTCGAGGATCCGTACATGGGTTTGGAGACAGGCAACAGTTTGTCGAATGCGACGGGGACGCAGGGCTGTGCGTTCTGTGGTGGTCTCGGCCATCGCATCACGGAGTGTCCGAAAGTGGACGCCCAGTCGCGCAAGATCGGTGCTGGAAAGCGCGACTACCTCGGCGGCGGCAACGAAGGCTATGGCGGTGACAACCTCGGCTAAGTGTGCGTCACTAATGATCAGGTGGCTCAGCTCAATATTCCGTGCACGAATTCAAGGTGTCTGCCCGACTCAATATTGGTATGTAATGCAAAATAGATACTGGGAACTTTGTTTTTGCATGATCGGTCTATTTTGTGCTGCTCTGTTGGTCCAGGCCGTTTTATTTCTACGCTCTTACCACACCCGAGAGGAAGAGCTACATTTAGCTGGCTGCTGGCTGGCACCAAAACGCGCGCATAGATTGCTCCATTTGTCCCAAGGCACGTGCGATCGATCGCTCTCTTCCTTCGTACAAGCGTCAGCACTGACAGAGCGAACCGCCGGTGGAAGTGGGGAGCTGATACTGCGGAGGAACACGAGCAGATGACATGGGCACCTCGTTCTCCAGGAATCTCTCGCGCTTCTGGAATCGCAACGAGCGGCGGCTGCTGCTTGTCGGACTTGACGCCGCGGGCAAGACGACAATTCTCTACCACCTGCGGCTGGGCAAGGCGATCGCGAGCATCCCGACCGTGGGCTTCAACGTCGAGACGATTCGCTACGACCGATACAAATTGAACGTTTGGGTGCGCAGGTTTCTTCAGATTCCTTAGTATCATGCATGGGCGTATCGAGTTTCTCACCATTGCCATTTCACCAATTTCTGTTGTAGGATGTGGGCGGTCAAGACTCGCTCCGACCCTATTGGCGGCATCACTTCACAGGCACACAGGTACAGGATGACTAAGCGAAACTTGAGCAATTGCGAAGAATACTCTGACTCTCGTGCTGCTGTATGTATCATTAGGGAATTATCTTCGTCGTGGACAGCGCCGACCTCAAGCGCCTGGAGCTCGCGAAGGCGGAGCTGAACGGTTTGCTGCTGGACAGCCAGCTCAAGGTAAAAAAAAGGCGATTGGATGAATGAAATGGCTACATAAATGGTTGGTTGCTGATGAATGACCTGGCTTGTCGGTAATGTTGCAGGACTCGTGTCTGCTGATCTTCTTCAACAAGCGGGATCTGAATGGCGCGCTGACGGTCGAGGAGCTCACCACGGCGCTGGACTTTGAAGAGAGCTGCAAGCAGAGCAACCGCAAGTACAACGTGCAGCCGACGGTCGCGACCACGGGCGAAGGGCTCCACGCCGGCATCACGTGGCTCTGCGAGAACATGGCAGAGCTCTAGTTCAGTAATCGAGGGAGATGATGATGAGGAGGAGGGGGGAATCTATAAGGTTAACTAAGTATTTGGTTATGGCTTGATGGACTAGCTGGCTGATTGTGTAGCTCATTGCAATTAGTGGAGCTTGTCCTGAGACCAGTCACGCGCAAACGCAATGCCCTCGTACTTGTGGCCGCCGGGCAGCTCCGTTTCCTCTAGCAGCATGTTGCCCTTGATGTCGAACACGGTCAGGAAGGACGTTTGCGAGTCCTCCACGTCGATCTCCACGCTCTTGATCGCCACGATGATGTTGTCGCCCGAGCGCGGCATGAACTTGAACGACGAGAAGCCCCGCAGCGGCGTCACCTTGCCCACCTCGAGCACCTGGATGCTGCTAAAGTCCTCGCTTGCGATCACCAGCTTGTTCGAGCCGCGCTGCTCGTCGAGCATGTCGTTGTATGCCTCCGTGCTCACGCGGCGTGGCAGGATGAACCACTGGCGATGCACGCTGCTCCACTCGATCGCCTCGTGGACCACGTAACCTGGCCAGTCCGCCCCAAGCGCCGAGCGCACGCGCGCAAAGTTGGACGTCCAGTCTTCGTGGTGCACGTCGCCGTGCTTGTCCATGACCGCGACCCAGAGGTTGCTGTCGGCGAGCACGTGGCCGTCGTTGTCCGTGTACTCCTTGCCGACGCTGCCCATGTAGAGCTCATCGTCCTTGACAGTCGCCCACTCGTGCTTCTGGCCCTTGGCCGCCACGCCATCGCCCTCCATCACGATGTGCTCCGGGATCGCTTGCAGCGGCTTCGCGCCGTCTTCAAAGTTCTTGAGACGGTACACAATGCCCGTGCGGTCGTCGAACGAGAGCAGCTTGCCGTCGAACCACGTGAGCTCGCTGAGCTCGAAGCCGCGTCCCGCCTCGTTCATGGTGGTCGTGAACTTGGTCTTTTCGCCCCACGAGACCGCGTACTCGTCCTTCTGCAGCACCTCGTTCGTTGTGATCTTGAGCGTCGCGTGCTGCAAGTACGAGAAGAAGAGCGGCTTCTTGCTCGTGTCGTCGCGCGACTTCTTGTCTAGGTCCGCGACGACCACGATGCCAAACGAGTCGGGACGCGCGAGTACCGGCTCCGGCTCCCTTCGCAGGTTCTTCTTCGCCGGCGCCGACGTTGGCTCGACAAACGGATTCGTCGCCAGCGGGTTGGAGCTCGTCGTCGGGTTGAATGGTGGGTAGCTCTTGGCGCCGCTGCGGTGCGACAGCAGCGACGTAGACGAGAGCGAGATGAACATGAATAGCAGCAGCGCAGCCATAAAAACCACGGCGCGGTTGCGCGTGAGCGTGGAGCTGAACGCGGCAGCGGCACTGGCGGGTGGCGAGCCCATGAGACCGGGGCTGTTGCGCACGTTGCCGGCGCTGAGGGGGCTGGAGCTTCCGGGCTGGTCCCACATGGTCGCTTCGACGGAGCTGGACTTGCGCTTCTTCTTCTGGGAGTCGGGGCCGCGCAGTGGCAGCATCAACGGGCAGCGGGTGCGCGGGAGCTCGTGGGGAGCGTAATGAACGTACACGCCCAGCTCAACTCACGCGCGGAAGAATGGGGCGACAGTGCTCTGTGTGATGGAGGGAGGGAGTTGGAATTGGAATTAGGCATGCACGGGACTGCTTTGGGGTGGAGCGAAAATGATGTATAAGAAAATAGAGGTAGAACTCATTTACATCCAATAGGAAGATGGTAAAATTTACTTTTGACGAATGATATGTGCTTCAGCTTTTCGGAATGACTTGTGAAAAATAATACTGAGCACAACTCAACGAAACTTCTGCAACTCAAAAAGTGACGAGTGATTTTTTGGGTTCAGCCTCCTATATTAGATATTAGTATTATACAGTAATTTTTATGGATGTAGATATACAATTACCATGTTTAATATCTAATTTAGTTTTAAAAAGTTTAATATTGTGGCATGTCCCATTTTTGAGTTCGAAATAAACCTCTACATCCTGTAATGATCGATACTATACTTAAATTTGAATGATAGAATGGAAATCTATTTCACATTAAATACCTCTATTTGTTGGCATTTAACCTCTGTAAATGCATTTTGTATGTTGCCAACAAACAGGCTCTCACTCGACACTCGAGGAAACATGGCGACGAGCAAGAACGAAGAGGTGGCGGCGCTCGAGGCGCTGCGCGATTCCTCCGCGGACCTGGTGCGCTACTTGGACGCCATGAACGACAAACTCTCGCAGCTCAACCAGCAGAACGAGCGTACGTACAACGCTAGCTACCTCTCTCTATGTGTTGCGCACACTCGGCAACTAATGACCGCTTTCGTGTTCTCTTTGTGTATGATGTTCATAATGTAGTGTCGCTGCGCGTGCTGGAGAACTGGTCGAGCGTGATCGCGCTCACCAAGGCGACCGCGTCATCAGCAACCAGCAAGACGCCGAGCGAGCTGGTCAAGACGCCGCTGCAGTAGAGCGCAGCACAGCACGTCCAGCAGCGGCAGCAGAAGCATTGCCCCACTGCACGTCAGGCCAAGCGATCGAATACATTGAGTCCAGCGACTCGAGTGACGATAGCAAAGCAGCAACAAACCGATAAGACGAGGGCTGAAAGGATGGAGCATGCTGTTTGCTGTGAGCCTTCGCATTGCGTAGCGTGTATTTATATAAATGTATGTGGATGGAGGTGGGAGATCCATTGAGACCAGGATGCCTGCTTGTTCTGCACAGACTGCGTCTATTTTTCGTCCTCGTCCTCAGTGCATGGACCTGCCCTGACAAGAGCCGCAATTATAAATAGCCGCCGTGACCCATCGAGACTCAGACCAAGCGCCAAGCAACCAGCCGAGTCCACAATGGATACACTCGAGAGAGAGAGAGAGAAAAAGCTATAGCTGGCCACTTGTGCCATCGCCAATTACCGCGCACTCGCTCGCTACCCCGAACACCCGCTGCGCAGAGCCTCAAGCCTGATCAAGCGCGTGAGAGGTTGCGTTGCTGTTGCTGCTGGCTCTATTGCTACAGCGAGCGATTACCGTGAAGCTGCAAAGCTTACAACACAGGAAGAATGCGCACGAATGGCTTCGAGAAGCCGTTCTCCAAGGACCAGGTCATCAGCTGGATCCTCCAGCCGCTGCTCATGAGTGTAAGGCCTTGGCTCACGTTTTGCTGCCATCCCACTAGTCTCCATCAAAGCTCATTTGCTATTGCTTGCTTGTTTTCTGCAGAGCTTCATCGCGTTCGTGGCCAAGCTGCTAGATAGGGACAAGGTATGAATTTTAAAGTGCACCATTCATTGCTTGCTGAGCTGCAGTTGCTCAGCATTTGATGAAATTGTGAATTGAATGGGTCTTTTGCTAGTGCCTTGCGATCCTCCTCCCAAACGCCGCGCTGATCGTGATCCTACTCCTGGCATGGGTGACGTGTGAGTCAAGAGACTCGGCTGAACCGGTATGGAAGAACAGCATCTAGCAGCCATGCCTTTTAGATTGTGGGAACAAATCTTGACCCTCTTCCCTATTTGCTGTCATACAGAAATCTTCCTCGAGATCACGCTTTCCGTCCTGCATCCAAGTGCCTCCGAAAGTGACAAGATACTGCACGATTTGCTGCAAGAACAGCCCCGGCCTGGACCACCACTGCACGTGGCTCAACACGTGCATCGGCGAGAGCAACTACGAGGCGTTCTACTGCCTGGTGGTCGCCGCGACGCTCCAGACGCTCGGACAAGCGGTCATCGGCGTCCTCATGGCGACGCTCTGGTTCTCGGAGATCAAGGCGCAACTGAGTGAGGACTGGCACCGGCCGATGCTCGCGCTGCTCTGGGTGCACAATGCGATCTGTCTGTCGCTCGCGAACTCGTACTTCTTGCTCGCAGGGTTCCACACGTACCTGCTCTGGATCGGATCAGGGACCTACGACTTCATCCTTGCGAATGGCAGCGACGGGCTGTGCGCACGAATGCTCAAGTGCAAGTGCCTGCGTCGCTCCAAGAAGAAGAACAAACTCAGCCACGTGGTGAGCGAAGATGGCAAGGCGAAGCAGGGAGACGGCACGAGCAGACAGGTGGATTTCGGTGCTCGACGATCCAAGAGCCCTCTTCCGTCGATTAATGCCGACGAAGCGATGCGAGCGGCGGAGAAAGTGGCGGCAGCGGAGAAAAAGCAGAAGGACGTCGAGGAGTGGAAGGCCGAGTGGCTGCGAAAGTACGGTGCCGATGACAATGACGATGAGGAGGAGGCTAACAGCAAACCCAGCGAAGGCTCAAAAAGCTCCACAGCATCAACCACTGCGAAGGTGAACTCGGAGGCGAGTGCGGGGGGGCCTCCAAGGAATCTGCTCAATGACAAAGTGAGTGCGAGGCGAACAAGCACCTACCCAGTCGAGCTCGTCAACAGCAAGCCTGTCGGAGAGAGCCAGATCAACATGAGCATCAACATCAATCAGAGCGAGGACATCTTTGAAGAAGTGGATTTGCGGGAGAGCAACAAGCAGGCGGGCGAAGACGACACGGTGTCAGGTGGCCCAAAGACTGACCTGTAGGCAGGACTCTAGTGCCACTGAGATAGACAGCGCAGTTGGCGTCAATGCGACTTCGTTTATCCTGCTTGCTTTGCCTTTACTTTGTGTGACGGGTCTAATCTTCATCATCACTTGCAGCGGACTGGAGAACAATCTCAGTGAACTCAATGTGTGTGCTGGATAGTCCTGTGCTGGAGGATACTCCGCCACTGGCTTGCTTCTGCGGCGAGAACACTGACTGCGCAGCTTCCGCAGGAGTGTCTCCTTTCGAAAACTCTTCTAGGACTCTTTCCGGATTGCTTCTGCCATCGTCGAGGACTTCTTTGATGATGATCGGGATTTCGTCCGAACTCGTTTGGATCTCGTTCATCAGCGCAGAGGCTAGTGCAACATAGAACTGCAGAACAACAATCTCATTAAACCACTTGATATCATCCTGAGCATTGAGGAGGCAAACCGATAAGGTAACTTACTGAGTTGATCGCCTTGAAGACACTCCCTTGCTTGTTGCATTCTTTGTAAAGCGCACCACTCCTTAAAGCCATCACACTCTGCAACGTGACATTGATGAGCGCACACGCGAGAGGGAAATGTCGTGTCGGGTGCTGAGATAGGCTGTGGAAGCGAAGCGCAAGCTCCGGATGCTTGTCAACGAGGTACAACATCTGAAGCAGAGACAGAACACCACAGCCTCGCAAATCTGTGGATGGATCATTCCCCTGAAAGCCGATGTCTTCCCAATGCGTGCCAGAAAGAGGGACTTCTCGCTGAGTCCTCGTTAACTTGACATACAACGTCTGCAGCACTCTGGTAAAAATCTCGTGGCGGGGGTCATAACTTGTGGCAGCAATACAAAACACTCGATCACGCTCGTCCATCGCACCAGGAAATGCAAGTCTCGGGCGAGGCGAAAAGCAGGAGAAGCAAGATCGTCCACCTTCCCCGAAGTCTTCAGCCACAATTTTGTCGAGCTGCAGTAGGAACTCGTCAGCTTGTAGACAATACTGAAAAGCCTCGTTGTAGGATATCTTGAAGTTTGCGATAGGGTTAGACTCCCGCTGGCTGCGAGTTTGCTGCTCCGTATTGTTTGGCTCCGATGCCACCTGTCCAGAGTTTTTTCCCGAGCCGTGATTCGTAAGTTGAATTTCTTTCCACTCGTCCACAGCTGTCGAGCTCTCAGCATCTTCGTGCTCTGCGGCATAGTCAATTAAGGTCTCTCGCTCTTCGTGCGCCACCTGAGTCCCGCCTTGCGTGTCGTTTCCGTCTTCTTCCTCCTCATCATCTTCTTCCGTAATTGCTTGATCCAAAATGGACGACTTGCTCAAGATCCGACCCATAACCGACAGTGGAGGGCTTGTGCCACTCTGAGCAGTAGTTTGATGAGGTTTGCTTGGCTTCTCTTCACTTTCTTCATCTTCATCAAGTAGTAGCACACCCTGATCTCCAAGACCGCGCTTGTAGATTCCATGCAGTTCTTTCAAGGAAAGTGCACTCTCCGATTCTGGCGTTGTTGCATCTGAAGTGAAGGTAGAAGATGCACCATCGGGGGTAGTTTTGACTGTCTCATTGATAGACTTCTCTTCGTCAGTTGCTTTCTTCAGCTCGTTGATGATGGCCTCTTCTTCTTGTGCTTTTTGCGCTTGCAGTAAAGCGCGCCTTGCTTCTAGGATATCAGGCGAGAACTCGTCAGGACTGGGAGCGGTCACGGGACCAAATTCGTCATCGTCATTATCGTCCGCCTGATTCTTGTTGTCTTTCATCGATTTCACCGAGAATACCAGATCGGTTGATAGCCCCAGCTCGTTTTCGAACTCCTTCTCGTCTGGAAAAGCCGGTGCAGTTGATATCGAGTATCCATCGCTTTCGGCTGAATCGGCACCATCGCGCTTCTTCTTCAAACTCGTGTAGCCAATACCAAAAACATTCTCCGTCGAATCTTCATGCGACTCCAGCTTTGTGGGAGGCTTCGATGGCATCTCAACGCCAGTAGATGGTACAACCACATGCGCTACCCGAATTTCGTCTGCGAACGAGAATTCAATGTCATCTGTAGATGCTGTTGGCTTGATTCCTGGAAGTGCAGCTAACAAACCGGACTCCTTCTCTTGAATGCCTGCGGTTTCCAAGGAGTTGGCTTTCGAAGTTTTTGGTTGCTTCTCAATCTCTATGGTGTTCACCACTGCAGGATCGATTTCTAGTTCGTCGTCGTCATCGTCAGCCAAATTGTCCAGGTTCAAAGGCGGAGGCAGTAGCGATTGTTCTCCATTGTCCTCGTCCTGCGAGTCCGAATCCTCATCATCTTCAGTGCCAGCGGGATTCATTGAGCCAACCACAACAGCGAGCGAACTAGGAGCTGGTGGAGGTAGCACTTGTAGATCGCCTTCTCTTTCACCAGATGGATATGCTTCTTGTCCGGCGTCACTATCACCGAGATCTCCATCCAACTGTTTTTCAACAGTCTCAGATCCAAGCTCAGGTGGGGAATCATTCGAAGAATTTTCCGGTCCACCACTTTCTTTACGAACTACAGCATCGAGGTCGCTTGCATGATCTGTGAAGCTTTCCGGAGTGGCATCACCTGTGTCGTTTTCTCCGTTTTCTACTGGCTCCAAGTCTGAGTCTGCGAATACCAGATCTTGATGTTTGGGATCAGACGCTGCAATAGCTTCTTGAGTCTCTTCCTGCGGTCCATCCAATGCACTAAGTGCACTGCTCGCTTCCTCTGGATAAAGTGCGATGTCGTGGAACTCGTTCACATCAGAGTCAGCGTTTTCAACTTCAGCACCCGAAAAACCAGCGCAAGCGGTACTATTATCAGGTTCTGTATCACCAACAGCTCCAGGATGGAAACCTTCCAGGTTACCATCAGATGCATTGCCAGAGGCAACTAAAGCATCTGGCAAGCTGATTGAAGTATTCGCGACTGTGGCTTCATCCGCGAGTGGAGCTTTCTCTGTGGCAAAAGAAGCTAAGTTCAGTCAAATGAACAGCATACACACTGGACACTAAAGTAATGCCATGCCATACCTTGGCGCTCATGAAGAACGGTATCGGCGTCTTCTTCGTCGAGGTGATTGATTTGATCAAAGTCGCCACCCTCAACTTCATCAACTTTTTCGGACGATTTTTTCACCACAGAGTCAGCTGCACTTGTTTCGTTTCCGAGAGGCAGATCTTGGATTTCTGACGATGTTTCAGCGTCATCTGACAGATCACCAGGGTGAGCACTCTCACTACCGTTGCCTCCTTTAGCATCTTCGACATTGGCCAGTACCTCCACTCGGCTCGCCTCACCTTTATCCTTCTCAATCGCTTGTTCTGCTCCTTCGTGAGTCCTTTTTGGGTCTTCATCGAGATCATTGCGATCGTCATCACCAGCGTTTCGGTTTGGCGAGCCAGTTACTGCATCAACATCAGCAGTTCTGTAGTTTTCGGCGCCGCTGTCAACTGTGATAGGGGTTGTTTCGTCAGTAGTCGAAGCGTCATTGAGGTTGCTTTCATCGTTGTCACTCTCTGCGTGCTCTCCCTTTTGTTGAACGACGAGCTTTGCTGAGTTTTCGACAATTTCTGCGTCGTTGATATGGTGAAGAGACTTTTCTGGAAGTGAATCGCATGGCTCTGGCGCAGCAACCGAGGTAGTGAGCTCGTGACCGCTCTCTCTGCTGACGCCTTCCTCAGTCAACACTTGGTCTGAGCTCGACTCATCTTCCTCCTTTTCAACGACGAGCTCTGCTGCTTCGTGGATGTCCCCCACATCTGCATCTGCCAGGAGATCAGGATGCAACTCTTCGTGGGCGTCTTCAAAAGTGGTGTTGTGATCCGAATCTTCTGCATCTCCATCATCATCTGCGTTCAAAACACCATATTAGATACAAATTGCATTGCGCATACACCCCCATGCTCACGTAGCTCCATACCTCCAGACAGTGTGACAGCGTCCAGTTGACGCAGGATCTCGTCTGGAGACAACTCTGCACCACCAATATCATTGTTAGCTCTAAGCTAGTTGGACCCGCTCATTCACAAAGTCTCTCACGCTTACCGTTCGCTTCACCGGTGTTTGTTTCCTCTGCTCCTGCAATATTAGCATCTACCAGCATTTCCATCCGTTAGCGGCACGTAACGCAATACTGGCATCACAAATCAGCATCAGCACTCAACAGCAACAGCTCACCTCGCTCTCTCGCTGCTTCGTCATGCACTTCGTCCAGCAAATCTGCACAGGAACACTATCACAGTCAGTACAAGCAGTCCCACGGACCCACGCCCACACCACTAATAGTGCTTTACCGCACCATCCACGACCCCGAGGTCTGATCCTTCACGTGCGATCACTCCGTGCTCATCCATGTTGCTGCTTCTTCACTTCGCGTCACTCAATCCGCTTCCACCCTGTCGGTATCTGTGGTGGCTCTTGATCTATGGCTCGCCCGCCACACACGCCCTCATGTGGCGCTCAGCGAAACCGCTCTTCGCGAACACGATCCGCATGAATGCTGTGCACACGTACGATATTAAAAATAGCATTGAAACGCCCGCCCCGCCATTTCCAACGGCGCCGCTTCAAATGTTGCAGTGACCATCACTCTAGTTAACACTGTACTGTGAGCTATTCATAAAGTACGAAAACCCATAAAATTGCAGGATTGATGCACAACAACACAGAGACAGATCGCCACCACAAGTGAGCATGACGGCAATGCGCGAGATCGGCGCCGTGCTCTCGAGCTTCGCGCGCTTCGCGGGCGTGTCCTTCTGTCTGCTGCAGGCCGGCGACACGGTCAAGTGCGTTGGCCCGTCCATGCTGCCGACACTCAACCGTGACGGCGACATTGTGCTGCTCGACAAGCTCACGCCGCTGGTGCGCACGCTCGGGCGCGGCGAAGTGGTCATCGCCAAGTCCGTGTCCAACCCGCGCCACACAGTCTGTAAGCGCATCATCGGAGTGGTGAGCTGCATGGATATATACGTAACCCTGCCTTTTGCTGTTTTTGAGATTGATGTACTGATCGTTGCGCGTTCATGGGCATGGTGGTGGAATTCGCAGGAAGGAGATACAGTCTGTGTGCGCCCCCGATATTCGTCCTCTGAAGTGGAGTTCCACAAGGTACAGTCTTTGCGTTTGTACATATGCGGGAGGATGCGCTGTAATTATGATTATACGGTCATTGTGTACATGCGCGACGAATGCAAACAGATCCCGAAGGGTCACGTGTGGCTGGAAGGAGACAACAAGCACGAC
The DNA here is from genome assembly GCA_023334195.1 of Globisporangium emineosum. NCBI lineage: Eukaryota > Oomycota > Peronosporomycetes > Pythiales > Pythiaceae > Globisporangium > Globisporangium emineosum. The sequence goes on from JAASGK010000082.1 coordinate 38,404, forward strand.
TCGCATGACTCCAGATACTACGGACCCGTGCCGTATGCTCTCATCCAGGGACGAGTCGTCATGCGCGTACGTTGACTGCAGATGGTGTACTGTTGGACTGTGTGTTTGCGACTTACACTGACGGATGTGCTGCTTGGTTTGATATGTGAATGCAGATCTGGCCCTGGAACGAACTCAAGTGGATCCAGAAAGAGACCAAATCGAATGCGTTCCGCGAAAAGTGAACGGTATGAGTGTATGGCGGAATAAATACAAGACTTTCGATCCAAAGACATTGCAACCTGGATTCGCCTTAGCCGTAGCGTGGAGCCGATCGTCCTTGCTCCATCGCAAAGCGGACAGAGAGAAAGAGAGAGTGAGAAAAGAGCTCGTGCAAAGGATCACTCTCTGCTGATTAATTAGATAGGTAGACTGGCGCAGGAATGAGAACCATAAACCCTCAGCACAATCGCATCTTTGGCATCACTCATCTCTTGGGGAAAGCAATCCGTTAGACAAATGGATCTGTCTGGCAAATCAACAGCAAGAAAGATACAACACCTCAAAACGCACAATTCTCAATAGAGGAACACCCGCAGACGGGCTCATTTAGTGCTTACGTGCGTGTACTGACAACGTGCATCTCGTCGTCACACAACTATGCGAATCCATCCTATCGCCACCACTGCTGCCTTGGACATCACGCTCGCCACTGCCCCTCTGCTCTTAATTTCACCAGCTGAGCGATCGGTTATTACGGGCGCTCTCCTTCGTTTCCGCCCCCCCGTTATCTCATGCGAATTGCTCTCTTCTTCTCCTCTCTCTCGTCTCTTGCTCCCCCCGCTCTCTCTCTCTCATCTTCTATGCCTGCACCATGACCTCGTCTTCGCGGAGTCCGCGCACAAAGAGCACGTTGTTGCAGCGGATGAGCACCTCGCCCAAGTTGCCCGCTGGCTCGCCGTTAATGTATTCTTCTGTGTCTGCGAGCTGCATGTTCATATACGAGTCGACCGACACGAGGATGCCCTTGTACTCCATACCCCACTTGAGGCGCGCGACCACGGGCTTGCCGGTCAGTCCCGCGAGGAACGGCTTCGGGTTCAAGATCAGACCAGACTGCGCGCGTAAACCAGCACAAGAAGCAGTGAAAAACATATCGTTAGCATCCACTCATACTACTATTTGGTACACAAGCGTGTATCACGTCGTCCATAACGCTGTAGACGCACACAGACGCGGAGCAAGAGTGCGCTCGCTTACCATTTTCTTGTTGTGGTTTGTTGCTTTTGAATCGAATTATTGCGTCCTGTGAAAAAACACTCCCCACGATCTGTCCAATAGATTTCGCTTTCATTATTTCAGCCAATAGCAGTAAATAAATACTCTATTTTAGCAAATCAAATCAATTTTGATGGCTCATTTCAACCAATCAAAAGCAGACAGAAATATTTTTTGGCTTGTCGACTTAACAAAGTTACACCTGCTGGTGATCTAACGTGATGAGTTTGTGCTCGATCTTGCGCAGGAAGTCCTGCTCCGAGCGCGAGCCACGCACAAAGATGTTGACGACGGGGACGCCCGGCACGACGTACTTGTCGTGGCTCAGCAGCTGGTGCAGCGTGCAGAACGGCGAGACACTGAGCCAGAACTGCGTCTTGGCGTCGTGCTTCTCCTCGCGGCGCAGACGCAGCACTTCGTCGTCGTCGCTCTCCTTCTCGCCGCTCAGCGCCACGTGCCATTCTTCGTCGCTCTCAAACGGTAGCACAACGTCCGCAGCGGCGTACACCACGAGTCTGGACGCCACATACTCTTGGTTCACGTCCCACTCGCAGAACGGACCGTCTTCTGGGAACATGTTGGCCAAGTGCTCGATGAACGCGTCGTGCTCACCAAAAACCTGCACGAAGTCCGTCGAGTTGTGTTCATCGTAGAGAAAGAGCGCGGGCCACACCATTGCGCCGGTGTCTGGGTCCAGCGTCGCCTTGCCTTCGTACTGCTTCACGCGCTCGTCCTCGATCAGCGCGCGACCGACGCGCACGGAGCGCGCTTCGCAGAGCTTGCGGTACTTGTCGGTGAACGCGCGCTTCTTCTTGTGCTCAAACTCCTTCTTATAGTTCTCGAGCTTGATCTCCTGCACGAGTTTCTTGCCTTCTTTCTGGAGGCCCAACAGCAGCTTGTTCTCGGGGTCGCGCTTGAGTCCCTCGGTGCAGTAGCGGAGCGTGTCGTCCGGCTTGCGCAGCATACGCGAGGCCTTGGCGCCGCGGTAGTACGCCTTCACATTCGACGGGTCGTAGCGGATCGCTCTTGCGGCGTCCGAGCGGCAGCTCGCGTAGTTGGCGAGCTCCAAGTTCACCGCCGCGCGGTTGCTCAGGATGACGGACGTGAGCTCGGGGATGTCGAAGCTCGTGTCCTTCTCCTCTTCTGGCAGTGCGAGCGACTTGAGTGCGAACGCGAGCGCGTCATTGTAGAACTTGATCGCGGTCGCAAAGTGGCGGCGGTTGCGCTTGCCGTCCGCGAACGCCTTGTTGCCCTGGTTCTTCCAGTGGAGCGCGAGGCTCTCGGCGGTCTCGCCCTCTTCGATGAGCGCCTGGATGGCGTCCACCATCGTGTCGCCCTCCACGATGTGGTCCTCGAAGAGCGTCATCTCCGGCAGCGCGTCGATGTACGCCTGGCGTTCCACCGGGTCCCATAGTTTGCTCTCGTCGATCTCAATGTCCACCATATTCGTCTGCTAATCTGTCAACCCGCTTGCTTGCTTTCAATCCAATTGAGCAATGCGTCAATGGTCTTGGTGGTGTAAAATGACTGGCAAGACTTCGTAATCAGCCAAAGCTACGTGTACCCATTAATTTGGGACATATCCTAGTTTCATGATGAAATGTCGCAACCATTGATCGCCAGACAATCATGGATTCGAAACACTAAACTAGGGCATATCCTTGTTTCAGATCTAAAGGACGCGAACCAATGCCATTTTGAAGCATTTTGAAGCCGAAGAGATAGATGGCGGAGCTCACCACCAGCAGCGCCCTCAGCGAAAAGCAGCAGCAGCTCAAGCGTTCGCATGACGAGCTCTCTCTGGAGCAGCAAATGGAGGCGCAACAGCAACAGCTCGTGTGCGTCACGTGCACAGGAAGCGACGTCAAGTACCGCTGTCCGCGCTGCGAGCGCGTCACGTGCTCGCTCGCGTGCTGTCTCGATCACAAGAAAACGGTATGTGTGTGGCTTGCGAAAGCGATAGCGATGGAGATCAAGCAAAGAGAGAGCAGCGGTTTTGTGATGCTGGTGATTTCTGACACTAGCTGGGATTGTGTGTATGGATATGGTAACAGTACGCGTGTGACGGCAAGCGCGACCGGACCAAGTATATACCGCTGAAGCAATTCTCCGACGCAAACCTGTCGAGTGGTACGTACACACAGCAATCTATGCATGGCGCAGTTCCTCACACTGTACACTCATGTATGTTCTGCTCTACGTATGTATGCACAGACTTCTTCTTTCTGGAGGAAGTGGCGCGGTCTGCAAACAGCGCAGCGCGATCGCAGAGTCAACTGGGCGTCGAGGCGCGTCAGTTTGGGCAGAAGAAGCGCAAGATCTCCAAAAACAAGCAGAAGAGCGGCAGCGCTATCAACGCACAGGCGATCAACCCGCACGTGTCGAGCGACTGGCTCACGCGGTTCCCCGTGCCGTTTCAGATCCTCGTGCACCATGCCGCGAAGCGCGGCGTGGCGCTGACGCTGCTCGCGCCGGGGATGAGCAAGCGCGTGCGCAACACGTCGTTCGTGGATGCGCGCAAAGACACGTTGTTTTGGCGCGTCGAGTGGTCGTTCCCGCACGCCGACACTACCGTGAGCCTGTTTGAGAAGAAGGCGAACGACGGCGAGACCCCGTTTGCTCTGCTTGCGCAGTATTTGACCAAGAGTCCGGTATGTTTGTTGTGGTGATTACGATTGCTTGGATTTAGCACGATGATGATGACATGGACTAATCTAATCCTCCTTTTTTATTGTATGGATAGGAAAATGCGACGATCCGAGGCAAGTTGCGCAAGTACGCGGTCGCAGACTGGCAGGAGGACGTGCTGCTGCTGCTCCGCAAGGAGTTTACGTCTGCGTCCGAGCCGCAGTTCTATCGCCTCGACGGCAACCTGTCGCTCGAGAGCAACCTGAAGCGCAAGGCGATCGTCGAGTTCCCCGTGATCATCGTAGCTCTTCGCGAAGACGCGGAGCAGTACCCAGTGGCGTACGACCGCATTGAGTTTATGTCCACTGCTGCTGATGATGGTGGCAAGGACGATGAAAGTGTCGAAGACGATGATAGGTTTGTGAATGAAAACGACGGCGACGACACTGAGGAGATGGTGGTGGAGGAAGAAGCGGGTGAAGGTGTCGTCGAGGATGTTGAAACAATTGAACCTGAAGCTAAAGATGACGAGGAGGATGAGTCGGAAGTGGTCATGGGCGTCTCGCACTTTTTCGACGAGCCGCTGGACGACGAGAGCTCGGTGGACGACCTGCTGCCGTCGATCGCCGAGGCCGACGACGAGCTGCTGATGTTTGGTGAAGACGTGAACGGCGTGGACTTTTTGAACAAACCCACGGGGATGCTGATAGAAGAGCTGGATTCGACATCTTACGGAGAGAAGCTGAATTGAGTTGATAGTGAAGAGAGAGAGAGATAAGTTAGACAGCTAAATGCCAATACAAGAGAAACACCTCAAGCTCAAGAGCTCAAGAGATCACTGGTGTTCATACTCAAGCCAGGAACAGGGAAATCATCAATAACCAGGACGTCCTGTCTCGTGTAACGTGCCCATCCAGTTGATAAATCATTAGCCAACAATTTAATCCATAATATCCGTGATGGATTTTTGTAAAATTCTTACCCAAAGTTGACTTTATGAGCCATATCAGCAGGTTCTTTCTAAAACCCACAATTCCAGCTGTCATTTTCGATCTGTCTATGCGCTATTTTATGGTGTAATTCCATAAAAATAGTTGGAGTAAACATAAAGATCCCACTTATGATTTATTTATTCCGTGTCACCCAACTCATCATGGAGTGGCAGCCGTCGGCTGCCTGACGTGCCTCGTTGGATACTTTAAAACTCAGCAGCTCAGTAGCTGGGTGGACAGAGCAGATCTCACTGATGCTGATGCTTGCGTCCACTCTTCAATTTGACGAGTCCAGCCCACAGCTCTCAATCCGTCTATTGTCAGGCAAGCATGCGTGTCGCTGCACTCGCGGCCGCGCTCACCGCTGTGTTCACAGCGTCGTCAAGTGTGACGCCAACCACCAGAGCGCTCGAATCGAGCTGTGCGATCCCGGCGGAGACGCTCTCGTTCGAGTGTTCGAGCGACTGCGAGGACTCCGAGGCGTGTATGCTCGCGAGCAATGCGACCGTGCAGTCGAACGCGACCGAGACCGTGTCGTTCTCGTCGCTCACGGCGTGTCCGCTCGCGTGCTTCGCCGCGACGAGCGGCTTCAACGCCACGCCCAGCGGCACCACGCGCGCGTTCACGCTGCTGGTGCCCTTCGGCACGTGGCAGAGCGACATGGAGCTGCTGAACCAGCCCGCGACCGCGACCAAGCAGACCGGCGAGCTCCTCGGAAATGAGACTTTGAACGCCACGTTCGCGTCCATCAGTAACGACTTTCTCAAGAAGATCGAGCCGCTCAAGCTCCCGTTCAACACCACCAGCGTGTACGTACAGCACTATATACCCCCATTACATATCTACCTATTAGGTTGTCCAACGCGAGCTCACTCTCGTTTATCCGATTGACTATCCGAATTCAGCTCTATCCGAGGCGGCAGTAAGATCCTTGAGCCGAGCACCAAAAGCCGCGTGGCGAATGTCGAGTTCGCCGACAACTTTCTGCTCAAGAACGACACGAACGTGACGGAGCTGACGCTCGTGAACCTGAATCTGAACACAACGATTAGCAAACTGGCGCAGAGCTTTCCGGCGATCCTCACGAAGCTCGTGCTCTCGAATACGTTGCTCACCGAGTTCCCAGCGCCGATCACGAAGCTCAAGAAGCTCACGTCACTGTGAGGATTGCTGCTGCTGTGTTAGGGCAACGGACACTGCGATCTGTCTATCGATGACTGACCCTATTGCAACCAATCTGTGTGTATGTGGTGTGGTCTCGTTTATCAGGTTTCTGGACAACAATTTCATCACCAAGGTGCCTTCGAGCGCGCGAATGAAAGGCCTCTTGAGCTTGTGAGTATTGTAGGACTCTATTGCTCTATCTACCGCCGTGCCGAATGGCTTGGGGACAACAGTGTAGTTTATGAAGAGCTGACATCTTGCTGTGCATATGGGTATCTGTTTTTTGTTGTTGCAGGGTCCTGAGCCACAACAACATCACGACGTACAGCGGCGTGTTCCAGACAGCGAGCTACCTGTGAGTACACGCACCTGAACGATGACCAACATTGTGTGGGTTGTTATTGACCTTGGCTTGTTATCCTCAATGATAATGCTCTTGACATCTAGCGATCTGTCGTACAACAAGCTCACGAAGGCGCCGTACACGATCGCGAGACACACGCAGTTGCAGACTCTGTACGTACATCCGCTCGTCATTTGATGTTTAACCAACTCAGTCACCCCCCAGCCAGCTCAACCGCTAACTCTGTTGTGGCGTACCTACCTCCCTCCCACCAACTTAAACCCTAGGCTCCTCGCTGGAAACTACATCCCGTCATTCACCGGCGTGAATGCGGTCGGGAGCATCCAAACTCTGTACGCAGGCAGCAAATCACCTTTCACCCATTTTTCTATACAATGGAGCCCCTGACTCTTTGTTTGTTGGCTTTGTTGCTGTTGTCTGTGATTCCCAGGGATCTGACTGACACCAAGCTGAAGGCGTACTCGGCGCATCTTCTGAGTCTCGAGAAGATATACCTCACTGGTAACAACCTCACGACGATCCCCACCGTCATGTTCCGACACACGCGACTCAAGGAGCTGTACGTGCCTATCTACCTGCCTTCATACCAACTTTGTCCTAAACTAAGGCTAAAGCTAACCGGAGGCGGGTGTCCACAATATACCTTGAAAATTCCTCAGGTACCTCGACAACAACCAGTTCATGAAGGACGTCGCGCTCTCGAACAAACAGGCGCGCTTCATCTTCAACCTCCAGAACTTCACGATTGATGAAGCGGCCCTCAAGACCAACTGCTCGACCGAGTCGCAGCTCAAGCTGCACAACTACACGTTCTGCCTCACGGATGGACCCGTGACCCCCCAGGCGACGCAGCAGAACACGCCCATGCCGACTCCTAAGGCGAAACCTACTCCGAAGCCAAAGGCCGCCAAGCTCAAGACGCTCAAGAAGCGCACGACTTCGGTTCGCGTTGCGATCAAGACCTCGAGTGCGATGCCGCCTACTTTGCCAGTCGACAATGTCGAATCCGTTGCTGCCAGTGCCCCCGCACTCAGTGATACGCTCCCAGAGATGAGTGTCAAGTCCACGGCTCTTGCTTCCCAGAGCGACAACGATAGCGGTGAGAATGATTTGGTTGCCCTCGCGGTCACCGGTGCGATCGGAGGAGTCGCTGTGGCGCTCATTGCGATGGGGGCACTCTGGCTGGGAAGCAAGGCAGCGAAGCGTTTGAAACAGGCGACCACGAGTACCAGAGACACGGAGAAGCCGATTCAACAGCCGAGCCAACTGGTACTCGAAGATGAAGATGAATCTGATGCCGCTGAAGACGTCGCTGTGTAAAGGGGGGGAGCTTGGAAGCTGAAGGTATCTGTGAAGTTGTGTTGCTCAACGAAGCACAAGGAGTGTCTTCTATACAAAGCATTTCGTTTGCTTTTCTTGCAAGTGCCTCGCACTGATGCTACTGTGTGTGCTTCATTTACGAGCCAGAAGCCATTGAAAGTTGGGCAAATGTGTGCGCATTTCGTTAGCGAAGGCGCTAAACTTCGTCTTGCGCGCTGGATGGTGGCAGAAGCAGAGCCTAGGTGCACCCTTTCAACTCTTTCATGGTGGTGGAACACTGCAAACCCAAGTCTTGAGCTATAACATCCGCCATATAAAAAGTACGAGTGCTTCCATTGCGATGCAACTGAATGCAAACTGAATGCAGCTGTGCAGCTTCTGGGAGGTGTTTGAAAGTATTTTTGATTATATGAACCTACTTCGAAGGACATTCCGACAATCCCCCAATATTAAATTCGATTTCTTGGATCGCGATATACTTTACTCCAATAAAAAATCATGGTCGGAAGGATATCAAAAAGATATCACACCCTCCGCATTTAATGTGAGATATTCGCTTTTTGGCCAGTGATTTAAGTTACGATGCGGAAACAACGGTGGGCGGTCTCATCGGTAGCCTAGCATCGGTGTGGTTCGTGAGGTGGGTCATTTGCAAATTCGCTCAGGTCCACCCACCATCATCCACCACGTTGATCCATTTTCCCTCTCTCTCTCTAAGTCTCCACCATGGTCCGAATCCTGAGCCTCGCTCTCGCCTTCGGTGCGCTGGCTTCTCCGTCTTCACTCTCCGGTGCTGACGCTACTTCTAGGAATGATGGCCAGTGCGTTGCTGTCCCCACGAAGACGCTCGCGTTCGAGTGCGGCTCGACCTGCAACGAGTTCGAGGCGTGTGTGAAATCAACGCGACAACGGCGTCTTCCCCGTGCGAGCTCGAGTGTTTCCGGGTTCTGGACGGCACGGAGGCTGACCAAACGAGGGACTTTGGCTTTCAGATCTCGTTTGGATCAACGAAGGCTCCAGCGAAGATCTCAACGACGGCGGACTCGACTGCTGCTGGGAAGCCTGCGATGAAAAGCAACGACGACGTGACCAAGATCGCACCTCTCAAGCTCCCACTCACCACAACCTCTGTGTACGTCCTTTTATCTCGTGGTCTGGCTATGCGACTGCGCCACTGACCCCTTCATATGTGTGTATGCGCCTGGTTCCGTGTAGGTTCTTCGAATGAACTTTGGAGGAGGGGTTGCCTTCAAAGGGCCAAGTCGCGAATGTCGAGTTTGCGGCGGATTTCCTCAGCAAGACCCCGCAAGTGACCACGCTTGCCATCGGCAACATCGATCTGGAAGTCTCTGCGAGCGAACTCGCGGGGAACTTTCCCACGACACTACAGGACCTGCGTCTCATGAACACGCTGCTCACCGAGTTCCCGCTCAACGTCGCGGAGCTCAAGTCGCTTGAGAAATTGTACGTTGTTCCATCTCGTCAATGCAACTCTGTTGGGCTCTTGACATTTGGAAACGAGACTGATGGTACCTCTCTATTGTTTTGTTTAGGGATCTGAGCATGAACTATATCTGGGAGGTGGCTTCAAGTGTCGTGCTGCCCAGCGTGACGAAGCTGTAAGTAGCACCCCACAGCGTCCATGGGGTGGTGGTTGCTCAGATTGTTGTAGTAGTTTCTAACTCGTTTCGTGACCTTTTTCGTGCCATTTGCCAGGGATTTGAGCTACAACAGCCTCTCTACGTTCTCGGGCCAGTACCCGAAGCTCAACTATCTGTACGTGACATAATGATAATGATAATGAGGTGTATTGAGGAACGCTTAAACGACCAGCAATATCCATCCCAAGCACTACCCCCGGAGGCGATGTCATGCTGGGTCGGGTCTATCTACGATGTCGTCACACGACACCCCGAGCGGCAGCC
>JAASGK010000083.1:0-47840 GCA_023334195.1 Globisporangium emineosum
TCACACAACACCCCGAGCGGCAGCCCGTCGCCGCGCGGTCTCTCTCGCTGACGTGGCACGTTCCCGCGCCGACGTCGATGTATCGACCTGTTCCTCGTCTTCCAAGAGCGAGGTGTCGAGCCAGTGCGTCACATCTGAGTGGATGTGGTGTCCGATCTTGTGGATGATGTCGCGTCTTGAATCCGCGTGCACTTGGCAGGACTCTCGTGAGTCCATCGCGATGTTGGCGGTGAGATCCGCCATCTTGTTGTGCGCTCGATAGTGGTGCGCCCAGCTGGCGATCCTGCAATCGTCGGCAAGCGATCGCGCTTCTTGGTAGAGCACAGCGAGGTGCTTTTTTCGTGGCGCTCTGCGCATCCGTTAGCCTGGTACTCCACCTCCTGTGAGCCTTGAGTCCACTGTAAGGCAACTTTGGAAGTGACTGACGGGTAGCAGCAACTCGTCCCCAGTTCGAAGCCGGAGTAAACTGGTTCCTATAGACTCGCCTTTCATCTTGCGATCTCCATTTCTCAGCCTCATGCACGCTCCTGCGAGCGAGACGAGTTGGTGAGACGAGTAGCTCCTGATCCTGCGCTTGATCTCAAACCCATCCTCTCGGGACGGCAACTCTGCCAGTGTCGGCAGCAGGAGGAAGCAAGGACGCTCAGAATTTGTCAACGCCGACGCAGCTTTGCAGACGGGTGCAGACTCAGCCTCCCTCCACTTTGCTTCACCATCCGTCTGTCCAAAACGTCAAGTTCCTCTAACGTTATGTAATTTGCCGTTTGACGCCTGGGGTAACTGCAACACAGAGCTGGTTTGCTCAGTTGTGTTTAGACATGGTGACTCAAGGAGCGGAATGCAAACGGCGAGAAACTCCAAGCTTTGCGTATAAGAATACGACCAAATCTTTGCTGGATGCAACGCATCGGGCGGGAGTGTAGGCGCGCCTCAGTCATTGATTCAGACAGAAACCGAAGCACCTCGAGGGCACAGTCGTGCTGGGCCAAAGTCTGCGTTTACGAAAAGCTGTGCTCGTTCTCGAAGTCCACGTCGAAGATCGTCTCCGGGTCGGCGGCATGCAAACCAGTTTCCTCATCATCATCCTCTCGTCCCATCTGAGCACGGGGATGACGAGACGTGCGCTTCCTCGAGCATGTACAATTTCTGCTGTTTATTATCATTCAATTGGAGCAGATGGTCACGTCCACGGCTTGAGATTGAGCTTCTGCTTCTTGAGCTCAATGGAGTCAATAATGCGGCAACGAAGCGAGCACAGATACTGGTAACATCACATCATTTTTCATCAGCAAATAATGTCAAAATTGCATCATTTTTGTTACAAATCACCTGTTTTACTTACAAAGGTCAATATAAATAGCTAGCGGATTTTTAGCCACCTGTGGCCTTTGACACAAAAAAAGCAAGTGATAAAAAAACAACCCACGTATCAAACGAGAGTGGGCAGGCAACATGGAGCTCCAGGAAAAGCTCTTCTGCGAGGACGGCTTCGACTGCTACGCGTGGGCGGAGGAGGCGCTGATCGAGCGCAGCGGCCGCGTGAGCGACTTGGCGCAGCTGGTGCCGCAGCTAGCGCTGCTCTCGCAGTCGCTCTCCAAGTCGATCCACGGCACACTACACCAGCTCGCAGTCACGGCGCCACAGCTGCAGACCCAGCTGGACGCCCTGCAGATCGCCACCACGCCGCTGCGGCAGCAACTGGACGCGGTCGTCGCGCACGTCGGTGGTGGGGACGACGGCGCAGCGAACACTGCGTCCTGGTCGTCGTCGCACCGCAAGAAAGAAGAAGAGCGCGCGCTAGAGCACCTCGTGACGCTGCACGACGCCAAGCAGCGGCTGCAGGCGTGCTCGCAGGCGCTCGTCGAGGCCGCCAAGTGGGAGAAGAACGTGCGCGTCTGCTTTGCCGCTGCCGATGAGATCGCGTCCGGTGTGAGTGCTACGCCTGCCAGCAGCAGCAATAGCGCAAACGAAGGCAAGGATGGTGATAACAGCTCGCTGCCGCTGGCGGACCGCGTGCGCGAAATGCGCAAGAGCCTCGAGGTGCTGGGCGACTTGCCCGGCGCGAACGATCGCCGCAGCGCCATGCGCTTGCTGTGCACGCAGATCGAGGCGAAGCTCACGCCCGTGCTGCTCGAGTACCTGCGCGAAGCCCACTTGCCAGTGCCCAAGATCCAGCGCTGCCTCGAGATCTTTACGAGCGTCGACAGGGCCGAGATCGTGCAGGAAGAGTACTGCAAGTGCCGCCCCGGTCACGTGCACCGCTTCTGGTTCACTTTCAATCCGGAGGAGCAAGAGTTCACGGCCTGGCTGGAACCATTCTACGCGGAAGTGCTGACGATGCTGCAGCGCGAGAGCCAGCACATTCGCGAGATCTTTGGGAGATCCAAGCACAAGAACCTCGAGTGCGTGCTGATTGCGTTGCTGGACAACACTTTCGCGAGTCTGCGCGTGTCGTTCGAGGACCGCCTGAAGCAGAACTTCCGCATGGCGAGTCTGCTGCGCGCGTTCCAGCATTCGTCTGCGTTTGCGGTGCAGGTGGCGCAATTGTTCCGCTCGCTAGAAATGAACTCCAGCGACGACAACAGCAGCAGCAGTTTGCTGGACGTCGCGGGCAGCAGCATCCTCAGCAGCGTCTTTGACCCGTACCATCCGTTCTTCAGCGAGTATTCGCGATACGCGAGCGCCGCATTGTCGGACGAATTGCTGCGGCTCGTGCCCAAGTTCACCACCACGGCAGCTGTCAAAAAGGTCGCTGACGAAGATGAATTTGAAGTCGGCGGTAGTGAAGAAGGATCACTCGAAGAGTTTGCGCAGCGATTCGAAGACGCGTCGAAGAAGGTCTGGGCGCTCGTGGACGAGAGCATGAAGCACTGCTACGAGTTCAGTGCCGGCGCCGCGTTCCCAGAAGCGATCGTCGCGGTGACCAACGCGGTGCAGCAGTTTGCGAGAGCGTTGAGCGCTACGACCCCATCGATCCGCCAGTTTTGCAACATTGTCGTCGCGAGTGAAACCCGTGGTGGTGGTGGTGGTGCTAGTGGTGCTTCTGGCTCAGGTCCGTTGGGGGTTATCAGTGCCGCCGCGCCGGACTGGAGCAAATTCCACGCCGCGCTCGCGCTTCTCAAGGCGTGCGGCACGTTTGAGAGCGACCTGTGCGCGATGGAGATCCGCGTGCGGGCGCGTGTACAGGAGCAGTTGAGCCACTTTCTCGATGGGGAGTACTACACGGCGGACCGCCAGTCGTCGTCTCCACGTAGTAGTCGCAAGAAAGAAAAGAGCAGCGGTGGGGGACGCTCGCTCGCGGACCTTCTCGCAGCAGATGGCAACAATGCCCAAGTTGTGGCTGTCGTCGTGAAGGCGTGGCTGCACGATGACGCGGCGCGCAACAGCCAGTTTCTTCAGTTTGGGCACGAGTACCATCGATCGAACGCGTCGTTCGATGCGTCAACACTGTCGAGAGCTGTGGTGAGTGCAGTTAGAGTAGTACCGTGCTTTGCTGGTTTGTTCTAGAGAAGCTCACGCGCGTTTGTGTGGATGTAGCTCTTTGAAGAAGCGCAGCTCTGCTTGCGCGAGTGGACTGATACGGTGCAGCTGCTGACGTTCGACACGGTTTTCCTCCCAATCGCGCGCTTGCTGGAGAAAATTCCCACAAACGAGGTACAGTATTGAACCTGTTCAGCTCAGGTATGCTGCTATCATAGCTCTAATGCCTACCATGTCTTTATGTGTGTGCTTGCTCTTGTTGTTTGCAGTGCTGGGTCAAGATCCCGGATGCGTCTCTGGGAGACCTGCCGTCGTTCAGCACGCTACCGCAGGAGTACATCACGACGGTTGCGGACCTGCTACTCTCGCTGCTCCCGCAACTGGAGCAGTTTGCCGAGAGCAGCAGTCTGCAGAGAGCGCTGGTCGCGTCGCGAGGAGCACAGCAAGTGTGTGTGCTGACGCTTTGGAGTCGCCTGGGCTCGCTGCTGCGCCTCTCGGAGCAAGAAATCGAGGCGTGCATGTTCATTTTCGCACCCGAGGGCGCAGATACTGTCAATGGAGAGCTAGGAGCAGCAGAAGACAGAGACACTAGTTCGTCGTCATCCTCGGCTGCCAATGAGTTTGTCGATCTCTGGACGAGCGCAGTCGCGAGCGGCACTCTCGCGGCGTTGCTGAGCGTGATTTGCGCGATCCCAGCGCTCTCAGATCTCGGTGCGCGGCAGCTCAGCGCCGACCTGAGCTACTTCCACAACGTGCTCAGCGCCGTGAGCGGCGAGCAGAACTTTATCGTCGATGACCTGCGCCACTCGCTCGAGCTCTCGAGTGACGAGCACGCGCAGCACGCCGAGCAACTTCGTGGAGAACACGAACTCGACTCGAGCCAGGTGCTCGCGAAGATCAACGAGAGCCTCGTGAGAAAGCGCGTCAAGGCTGCTGCTGCTGCTGCCACACATTCAGTTGGGGTTGCAACGAAAACGACAGCAACAGGTCAGTTCTATTAGGTTGCTGATACCGAAATGAATGGTGGTGGTGGTGGCATGAATTGAGTTTCAAATGGATACATTGTTTTGGTACAAAATGGCTACACTATGAGGCTGTCACAGTCAATTAGAAAATAAAGAGCTACGTACAAAATCCCCACAAGCCATCATCAGCTAACAAGCAAACTATTGGTTGTCGCCGTCGCTTTTCGTGTGCGACCCGGAGCTCGAGGTCGACCGGAACGAGAAGAAGCGACGCTGCTTGGTGAGCACGCGCCAGACCATCGACGGGTGCTTTCTCAGCGCCTTGTTCTTGCCAATGAGCGGCGACGACGTGTCGCTGTTGTTGAAGCTCCCATTGACGTCTCTCCTTGTAAACGCCTCGATCTCGTCGCTCGCCATGCGCATGAACCCGTCGGCGCTCGGGATTTCGTCGTCCACGCCGTCGAGTGCCGCCTGCACGTTGCCGGTCGTCGATACGAATGACGGGCGCTCGCTCATGTCCGAGTCGTACTCCTCTTCAACGGGGAGGAACTGGTCTCGATCTTCGCCCTTGGAGCTCCTACTGTTACTACTACTGCGACTCTGAGGGTCCTTTGGAGGCACGACAGGACGCACGCGGTCCTGTAGAGAGTACGAGTAGGCTGCGCTGGAGACGCGGCGGCGCCGAGACACAGACGCGCATTCGTCCCCGTACGCTGCCGCGAAAGCGCGGTGCTCGTCGATCCGCTCGGCGCTCCAGCTGATGCTTGGCGCGACGTTCTCCAGGATCCACGGGTGCGCACTCACTTGCTCGATCGTCAGCGCCTCGTCTGGGTCTTTCACGAGCAGTCGCTGTAGCAGATCCCTGGCTGCACGGCTGATGCACGCGCCGTCATCAGGGAACCGCAGCTTGTCGTTCAGCACGCTCTGCGTCGTGCGCTCGAGCGAGTCCTCGCCGTCGAAAGGGAATGATGCGCAGAGCATCACGTACATCGTCACGCCCAAAGCCCACGTGTCGATCTGCTGGGCTTCCCGCCAGCTCTGGAGCGTGTCGTCTCTTCGATGCAGCACGAACGGCGGCAGGAACTTGATGTTGTGCGCGTCGTCCCACAGAAACTGCTGTTGTTGCTGCTTGCTCGTCCTTCTGCTACTGTTGCTTAGGTTGCATGAGCCCGTGCGGCTCTTAAGCGTGAACCCGCCCGTGTTCCACGTCGCCGCGCGTCCAAAGTCTGCGAGCACCACGCGCGCGTCTGGCTCTGCATCGCTGTAGAGAATGTGCTCAGGCCGCACTTCCCCGTGGATTACCTCACGGGTATGCAGGAAGCGCAGCCCGTCGACGACGCTCGTGAGCACGCGGCTGACCTCGGCCTCGCTGAAACTGTAGGCTGCAGCAGCGGTCACGCGGTGGGTCAGCGTCTTCGCCATGTTGTCCATCGCGTGAATGCGGTTCATTACCTCGCCACCTCGAGCCAACTCGAATGCGATCTCAAACTGTGGGCAGAAGATTAAAGTATACAGACAGAGTAGTCCAGTGTCAGCAGGCATTAAGCGTTAAGAAATCGTAGGCGAGCGGGCAAGACGCACCGTGGTGCTGGACGAGTACACCCCGTGGAGCGTGAGCAGGCTCGGGTGCTCGCGGCACATGTTGAGGATCCGGACCTCGCGGCGCAGTCGGCGGCGCGTCTCCTGGTGCGCTAGCATCTTCTTGCGGAACACCTTGAGCGCCACGAGGTCCTGCGTGCCGCGGTGGCGCGCCGTGTACATACCCGGCGGCGGCGGCTCGAGCTCTACTTGACCGCGGTCGCTGCTGCCGGGGGTCAGCGGCACGTCGGCCCTGGACGAGCACGACGCGCGCTCCACCATGAGCGGCCGCAGGTCGTTGTAGAGGTGCGCGCGCGTCTCGTGTAGCGGCAGCACGTCCGAGCAGCAGGACGCGCCCGCGCACATGCCCCACCACCACATCGCACTATCGCTCGCTTGGTCTTCTTCTCCGCCACTTGATCTGAAGGCGCGTGTGCTGTTTACGCACAAGTGGGAACGCCAATGGATAATGCCATGCGGTTGCCGATGAGCATGAGAAAATGGCCTCACTCATTTCGTCACGTTGATATTTGCACGAACAAGTCTCTGTAAACGAATATGCTGTTACCAAGGTTTGTATGGTCTCTCCCAGAATCTCTGTAGAAACATATGCTATTTCAAAGGTTTATTATATGGCCAATCAATAGCGACGACATGAATCTTTTTAACGAATCAAGAGGTGGAATGGCACACACCTGCATGTTCACAACGATTGCTGTGCTGTAAAGAATTGAGGGGTCAAGATGTCGATGCACCCGCAGCGGCACCTGGAGCGCCTGCGCCGCGGCGAGTGCATCGAGCTGAACGCCGTGCTGGCGCTCTGCGAGCGCATGAAGGACCTGCTGGTGGAGGACGACAATGTTGTGAACGTCGCGTCGCCCGTGACGATCTGCGGCGACATCCACGGCCAGTTCCACGACCTGTTGGAGCTCTTCAAGCTCGGCGGCCAGGCGCCGGACACCAACTACATCTTCCTCGGCGACTTTGTGGACCGCGGGGCCATGAGCGTCGAGACCGTCACGATGCTCTGCGTGCTCAAGGTCTGCTACCCGGAGCGCGTGACGCTGCTGCGCGGCAACCACGAGTCGCGCCAGACCACGCAGGTCTACGGCTTCCAGATGGAGTGCATGAAGAAGTACGACGGCGACGCGCGCGTCTACAAGGCGTTCACCGACATGTTTGACTTTTTGCCGCTCGGCGCGGTCGTGGACCAGCGGCTGCTGTGTCTGCACGGCGGTCTGAGCCCGACGATCCACCACGTGGACCAGCTGCGCATGATCAACCGCTTCATGGAGATTCCACCCGACGGCCCTTTCGCCGACATTGTCTGGTCAGACCCGGACCCAAAGAACCTCGGCTTCCACATCGTACGAACATCATGTGTGTGCGGTTATACTCATGCTTGTGGTGGCGTATGGTTATGCTAACCCTGTTGTTCCCATTCATATTCCCCCTTCCTTTGTTAGTCCCCGCGCGGCGCAGGCTACATTTTCGGCGAAGACGTGGTGGAGAAGTTCCTGCACCTGAACAAACTCGGGCACATCAGCCGCGCGCACCAGCTCTGCATGGAGGGCTACCAGGAGCTCTTCCGCAACACGTTCTCGACCGTCTGGAGCGCGCCCAACTACTGCCACCGCTTCGGCAACCTCGCCGCCGTCATGGCAGTCGACGAAAACCTGCAGGTTTGTTTGTCATTCTGTCCTTCCATCCTTGATTTGCAACGCCCCGCTTGGAAAACACTCATGAATTTGTATTTGTGTGGCTGATTGGCTCTGTCCTGGATTCTATCTGATTCTCGCAGCGGTCGTTCAAGATCTTCAAAGAGGCGACGTCGTCACAGTCCGTGGGCGTGCTGGACAAGCCGTCGTCGTCCTCAGATGTGATCGACGCAGGCTACTTCACCTAATGTTAGTCTGTTGTATCCAAATCCATATTTTGTCTCCATGTGCTGTTCATGCGCCGTGTTTATCTTTGTATAAAAAATCCATATCATTGTTGAAAGGGAAATAGGTCTAACCTGTGCTAAGCGTACCGTACTCACTTAGTTGTGTCGCGACCGCTTCTTCTCCTTGCGCGCCTTGGAGCGAATCTTGTGTTGTTGTTTGGCCACTTCGTACTCTTCGCTGAGCTCCTCAGTGGTCTTCTGGCGCACGCGCTTCATCTTGGTCTTGACAAACTTGTCAATCTCCATCGCGTCGTAGTACACGAGCGACTGCGGGTGGTTGTACAGCTGCGCGTTCGCGACCATGAGCTTGAAGTCATCCTCGAACTGCGCGTGCGAGCCGTAAATGTGCCTGTCGATACGCTGCTTGATCGTCGCGAGGTCCATCGGGGTCTTCACGATCGTGTAGTAGTCCGGATAGTCGAGCGCCGACGGTTTCTCCAAGTACAGCTCGGAGCGCAGTCGCCCCGTCCCGTCCGTGAGCTTCACCACGCCATCGTACACCTTACGGTAGAAGTAGCAGAGCGTCTTGCGCAACGTCTTGGTCTCTTCGTCCAGGTCGTCGTCGTCATCGACGTCGTCGTACGCGCCAGCGCCATCTTCGTCTTCGCCAACTTTCGTTTCTTCGTCAATGTCGTCGTCATCGTCGTTGCCGGACGCCGTAAAAGAGTCGCGCTTCCGTTTGAGAGCTACTACCACGTCAGAGGACTTGCGTTTCCCCCCAGCCTTGGCGCTCGCTGCCGCTTCTTTCTTCTTCTTCTCCTCGTCGATGCCGTCTTCGCACATTTTCACAAACTCCGAATCGGTAAACTCGTCGCGGTACGAGATCTCCTTGCGCTTGCGGCCCTTCCCTTCCGTTTCTTCCATCCCAAAGTTCCAGCTGTTCTTGTCGTGCTTGCCGCTCGCAATGTCGTTCTCCATCTCGGCGTTCGCTTCACTGAGCCATTCAGGGACGTCTTTCTCAATCATCAAGCGACTGCGCGGGACGAGAGGAACCTTCATGCGCTTGCAGTGGTCGGCCCACTCCTTCTCTTCGCGCTTCTCGCGCTCCGCATCCAGTTTCTGGTACAACGCCAGCTCTTCTTCCGTGAGCGCCATCATCTCGTTGATCTCGTCGTCCACAAGCACAGTCGCAGTGTCGTCTTCGCCACCATTCCCGTTTGCAGCATTCGCGGCCTCCTCCGACTCCATCTTGATCAGACTCTCCAGCAGCGCGCGACGCTCGGCTTCTTTCGAGCGGTTGTTAAACTTGCCAGCCTCCACGACCAAGTTGTTCATGTTCATCTTGTCTGTCGCACGCGACAAAATCTTCTCCTCCACTGGACTGTTGGTCACGAGGCGGAAGACTCGCACTTCGTTCTTCTGGCCGATACGATGCGCGCGATCCTGCGCCTGCGCGTCCATCGCTGGGTTCCAATCGCTGTCAAAGATAATAACGGTATCTGCCGTCGCCAAGTTCAGCCCCAGTCCACCGGCACGAGTACTCAGCAAGAAGATGAAGAACGGCGAGTCCGGCGCGTTGAACATGAACATACGCTGCTCTCGCTCGTCCGCACTCGTGGATCCGTCCAGACGCAAGTAGCGGAAGCCGCGGTAGTTGAAGTAGTCCTCCAGCACGTGCATGAGCTGCGTCATCTGACTAAACATCAGCACGCGATGACCCGCAGCCTTGAGCTTCGGCAGCATGCGATCCAAGAGCTCAAATTTTCCCGAAGAGCGCACAATGTCAAAGTCGATCGGGTACCCGTTCACCTGGAACAAGTACGGGTGGTTGCACACTTTTCGCAGCTGCATGAGCACGTTCGACAAACCCTTTGAAGTGTATTTGGTCTTCCCCTTCTTCTGACCATCGTCTCCTGTGGTCTCCATCAGCAGCGCACCGCCTTCCTGGATTCGGCGGTAGAGAATCTTCTGCCATCCCGACAGATCGCACTTGAGCACGCGCTCCACCTTGTCTGGCAACTGGTCCAGCACTGAGCTCTTGACACGACGCAGCAGGAACGGACGAAGCACTTGGTGCAGGCGATTGATGATGAGCATGCGCTCTTCGTCCGAGAGCTCGTTCGTTTCACCACTTCCAGAAAACTGCGAGAATGGCTTGCTGAACCACTGCTCGAAAGTGTCGACCGACTCGAAAATCGTCGGCAGCAAGAAGTTCAAAAGAGCCCACAGCTCAGGCAAACTGTTCTGCAGCGGAGTACCAGTCAGCAGCAGACGGTTGCGCGACGTGTACAGTGATCCGAGCGTCATCGCGAACTTACTTTGCGCATTCTTCATGCGATGACCTTCATCGACGATGATGTACTGCCAGTCGTACTTTCGCAGCACGTGCTTGTCCTTCATGATGTACTCGTACGTGGTCAGCAGCACGTTGAACTGACAGCTCGCCATTTCCTGTCGGAAGAGGTCTTTACGCACTTGCGGAGGGCCCTTGTAGACCACAAGCACAAGGTCTGGAGCCCACTTCTTGAACTCATTCACCCAGTTCGACAACGTCGATAGCGGCACGACAACCAAGAACGGTCCGTGGTTGTGCTTCACTTCTGTGACGTACGTCAGGAGCGAAATGGACTGAATGGTTTTGCCCAAACCCATCTCATCCGCCAAAATGCCATTCAAGTGGTTGTCGTACAGAGACACCATCCACTGGAGACCTCGCAGCTGGTATTCTTTCAGATCGCCACCCACGAGCATCATTGGCTGGCGAGGCAGCTCGCCCTTGGACGCGATCTCGAGATAGTTCAGATCTTCGTCGTCCTCGTTTTCAGCTCCCTCACCGTCACCCTTTGTTGGCTGCGGTGACAATTCCTCAACGTTGTGCTTGCGTTTGTGCTCACGCACGAGCTTTCGGATGCTGTCGAGGTAGCTGTTCGTCTGCCCCAACAAGTACGTCAGACGCTCGTTCTTCGCCTCCGCGACCAATTTCCCGTACGCTTCCATGTCGTTTGCCTTGAGCGCCTTGAGACGAAGCTTCTCCTGCCGATCTTCTTCGCGCTCTGCTTTCGAAATTTTCTGGTCCACGAACGCCTTGGCCGCTTTCGACGACTTCGAGATCTGCATCTTGACGTTCTTGTGGAACGCAAAAAAGTCTCGCGAATGGTTCATAACCGCCTTCAAGTAGTGCTGATGGTCGGCTCGCCGCTTCTTTTCCAGCGCAACCGACTTCTTGCGCTTCTCTTTCTCTTCGCTTTGCAGCTCCACACGAGACACTGGTCGACGCCGACGGAACGACTTGCGGTCAATAGCGGACGGCTCACCGAGCAATGCAAGCTGCTTCGTGTAGGTTCTCGACACGCGGTTGCGCAGCTTCTGCTGCAAGAGCACGCATCGCAAGTCTCGAAGCGTCTGCTGCTCAAGACCAGTCAGGTTTCCGGCATTCGCTTCCATCTTTTCCAGACTCGATGTGAGAAATTGCTGGAGCGTGTGCATGTACCGAAGCTTGATCGTGACGTCATTGATGCCGATCCACGGAGAGCTCAGATTGTACGGACCGAACGCTGTCGCCACCTTGGCTTCAATGTCAATCAAGTCGCCATCAAAGCATTCTGGTCCTAGGTACAGCAAGTTGCGGGACTCGCGCGTCCACTTGGCCTTGCGCTGCGTGATTTCCAGGATCGGCGGCTCAGGAGGAGGCAAGTTCGCCGCGGCTTTCTGCTGCTTGGCGAGGTGCATCTGGTTCTGCCGTTGTTGCTGCTGTTGGTGTGTCGCTGCTCCATTCAAAGACGGCGAGGCACCAGTAGGAGCTGAGCCACCAGCTCCGCTTTTCTTGCCCGTACCGGCAACCGCCTCGTCCATGGAGTGGCAAAGCGCCTTGTACGCGCGGATCTGGTTGTGCAGGTGCTCGAGCTGCTTCTCCGTGAAGATCAGCTGGGCTGCAGGGCTTTGGTGAAGCGCGAGCGCCTGCTGCTGCGGGGTTTGATGCGCCACCTCTTTGTCGTGCAAGAAAGGGTTCGCGGCGATGTCCAACGCTGGAGAGGCACTGGAAGTTTGATGAGCTTGGGCTTGAGCTTGAGCCTTTGCGAGCGACTGCGCTTGAACCGCCTGAGCCTGAGATTGAGCTGCCTGGGCTTGCGCCTGGCGCTGACGCTGATAGAGAAGCTGCTGTTGTTGCTGCTGTTGTTGCTGCTGTTGCTGCTGTTGGCGCTGCAACTGCTGCTGGAGCTGTTGCTGCTGTTGCTGTTGTTGCAGACTTTGCTGCTGCGTTCCATAGTTCGCCCCAGCTTGACCTGCACAGTAGCGAATAACAGTACGCATGGGTTAACACACGCCTCCATGCATTTAAATCCATAGAAAACAGCACGGCAACAATCAATATCCACAACAACGACTCACCTCCTGAGAGCTGCTGCGTTGGCTGAGCAGGCGCTGGCGCCTGTTGCTGTTGATTGCTCGCATCACCAGCACCAGCACCACTGGCTTGCTTCTGCTGCTGCTCTTGTCGCCGCTGGTGGTACTGGCGCAGGAGCGAGACAATCTGCGCGTACTTTGGGTGGTTCGTCTGGTTCGCGCGCTGCATGCGGAGCGCGGCGTCCATCAGTTTCTTCACGTCGGCGGGCGTCAGCTGCACCATTTTCCCCGCGGCAGGCGGCGTCCCCGCAGTGGCTGCCGTGGGAGGCGCATTTTTCGCCGCATTCGCGCTGCTGCTCGACGCGGACGTGGCAGTCGTGACGCCTGAAGAAGAAGCCGCAGGCGCCGCGTTGCTGCTGTTGTTGGCCTCCATGCTGCTTGCTTCGGTCGAGTTCCCACACGCTTTCGAATGCCAGGTCGAACCGAGAAAGGGGGGAAAACCGGTATTTAACGGTATATTGCGTTGCAACATGGTTGCCAAACGAGAAGCAAAACCGATGTGTCGTACTTTAGGGAAGCGAACCAGAAAGCTTCCAGCATCAATTACCGATTTTTTCACCGGTAACCTGATATTTCATACCTGGGGAAATGGAAATATTTTACCGGTACGTGCCGGTTTAAACCGGTATCTCCGAAGCTAGTGTAAAGTCAACGTAAATTACGAAATAGTACTTGTTTCTTTATTACGGTTCCGTCAAAAACGGTACCGTTTTCAAAGCCAAATTGGAATTTCTCCGTTCAAAGCAATGGAGGGTATCGAACAGTCTCTGCTTCATGCACCTGTTGAATGAACGCAACGCAGCAAGTTCATCAGCACGGAAGCGTCGCTGGTAAAAAAGACTGCTGCGCGCGTGGGATCCCTGTCAACATTCAAAGCAAGCAAGCGGCGCCTGTTCCGTTGTGTTGTGCGTTGAAGTGATCACTCGCGCGGGGTGTCTGTTTTCTCCCCCCTCGTGACCAAGAAAGAGAGCGGCAAACGTCGCAGATCCCTCCACGCAACAACAGCAAACCCCTCCAAGAGCTCACAAGTGAGACCAAGCAACCAGCAGCAGCTCCGCAAGAGACAGACAGGATCAGACATCCGTCACATCACACCCCACGCAGACTCTCGAGAGCGCGCTCTGAAAGGCACGCACGCAGTCAATTCCCTAGGTACGCCAGTCACGGACCCACCTCATCTCATCCCCCGCAAAAAACAGAGACAGACAAGCCGGTCGTCGTCCTTCCTGATTTCATCTCAACAGATAGATACGAGGATCTCCTGCGTCCACCCGTCCGTGGAATCTCGCAAGATCCCCACTAAACAACAAGAAGCAGCCTACAAACCCAGCCAGCTGTTGCCGCCTGCTAGCTCCAAGCGCTCATTCTCTCTTTCTCGGCCAGTCGCACACATCTATCCCATCTGCAAACTGCAATCTGCAATCAATCCGCAACCCGCGTGTGAAGTAACACAAGAAAGAAGCAGCGACAATGGGCAACAACGCAGGCAAGCCGCTGCGAGACGAAGAGCAAGAGGCACACCAATCCGCGCCAGTGCGTGCGGCGCATGTGGAGCAAGAGCAACACGCGCCTGGGCACGTGGAGCGAGAACAACATGCGCCTGGGCACGTGGAGCGAGAACAACACGCGCCAGAGCCGACGTTCCGCGTGCTCTCGGCCGACCAGCGCGCCGTGACGTTCGACGAGCGCGTGCACCTGCGCTCGACCAGCAGCGACTCGCTGGACCGCATCACGATCTCGGCGGTGCAGCCCATGTCGGGCTTCCGTCCACTACAGCGCGCCGCGACGTACGACCCGCGTCTGCGCGCGCAGAAGAAGCTGCTCACGGCCTCGGACGTCATGTACCGTCGCTACTTCAACGCCGTCGAGGACCGCGAGGACGCGACGACGACGAAGCGCCGCAGCCTCTACCGCATCGCCGAGGCGGAAGCCGAGGAAGAAGCGGCTACGAAAGTGAAAGAGGCGGTCGTGGTGCTCGACCCGTTCTCGACCGGTATGACGCTCGCGGACGCCGTGATGAAGCGCGGCTATGAGTGCATCTGCGTGTACTCGGACACGCTGCAGGTCATGCGCGAGCTCATCAAGCACATTCCGCAGTCGTTCACGGACAAGTACGCGGCGATCATCTTCCACGACGGTGCGCACGAGCACGCCGCGAAGGCGTACAACGACACGGTCGAAGCGATTAAGAAAGTGCGCGGCGTGAAGATCATCGGCATCATCGCCGGCGCCGAGACGGGCGTGATGATGGCCGACAAGCTCTCGGAGGACTTTGGGCTCACGACGAACGGCTCGTCCGGCTCGGACGCGCGCCGCAACAAATACCTCATGGGCGAAAAGGTGCGCGCGGCGGGTCTGCGCGCCGTGAAGCAGCGTTCGGCGACCAAGTGGTCGCAGATTGTCGATTTCATTGAGAACGAGCTCAAGCCGAGCCCGTTCCGCGTGATCGTCAAGCCGAATGAGAGCGCGGGCAGCGACGACGTGTTCCTCTGCAAGAGCATGGACGAAGTGAAGCGCGCGTTCGGCAACATCCAGGGCAAGATCAACGGCCTCGGGCTCGAAAATACGGCGACGCTCGTGCAGGAGTTCCTCGACGGCACGGAGTACGTGGTCGACACGGTGAGCCACAACGGCGTGCACAAGGTCGTCGCCGTGTGGGAGTACGACAAGCGCGTGACGAACGGCGCGCCGTTCGTGTACTTTGGCGTGCTGCTGCGCGCGGCGGCGGGCGACGTGCTGACCCCCGTGGCGAACTACGTGCTGCAAGTACTCGACGCGCTGGAGGTCGTGCACGGCCCCGGCCACGCGGAGGTCAAGTTTGTGAACGGCGAGCCGTGCCTCGTGGAGATTGGCTCGCGCTGCCACGGCGGCGAGGGCACGTACGTGCCGATCGCGAACCGCTGCATCGGGTACAACCAGGTCGAGTGCTGCTTGGACTCGTACTTTGACGAACAGGCGTTCAACGCGCTTCCGGAGCGAGTAAGTTTTGCATTGCGTATCTTGCTGTTTGTCTGTCTGTTTGTGCGATTGAAGAGCTGTTGCTGACTAATCTCTCTCTCTGTATGATGCGATTTTGAATAGCCAATGGAGCTCAAGGCGTACGGCTGCGAAGCGATGCTCGTGTCGTACACGCACGGCATCCTGGAGGGCTACCTGGGCCTGACGGAGATCGAAGCCATGTCCTCGTACGTCTCGCAGAGCTTCCACGTGCACGAAGGGGACGAGCTGCACATCACGATCGACATGTTCTCGACCCCGGGCAGCGTGCTGCTCGTGAACGACGACCCAGACCAGCTGAAGCGCGACTACGAGCGCATCCGCGAGCTCGAGCACGATGGCCTCTACAAACTTGCGGACAAGGCGCCGGAAATCGCGTTCGAAGAGAAGAAGGTGGTGATCGTCGTCGACCCGTTCTCGACTGGCGCGGTCGTCGCGCACTCGCTCATCCAGCGCGGCTACGAGTGCATCTGCGTGTACAGTGACAAGCTCGAGAACATTGAGAACGTCGCGAGCCTGATCCCCGAGGGCCTCACGCTCACATTTGCGGCGACGATCGCGTACGAAGGCAACTTGGGTCAGACCGTCGCGGCTGTGAAGAAGGCTGCGCAGAGCGTTCTCGACGAGAACCGACCAGAAAATGCTACGCCACGTGGCAACGCTGACAAGCTGATCCACGCGGTGTTCCCTGGTGCCGAGCTCGGTGTGCGTCTCGCGGACTCTCTCTCGGACTCGCTCGGCCTGGACAGCAACCTCATTGAGCTCTCGGCGGCGCGAAGAGACAAGTACTTGATGGGCGAGACGCTGCGCAACAGCAACGTGCGCGCCGTGAAGCAAGTGAAAGCGTCCACGTGGGCGGAGGCGGAAGACTTTATCCTGAACGTGCTCAAGCCGAGCCCGTTCGAAGTGGTGCTCAAGCCGCTCGAGAGTGCCGGCACCGAAGACGTCATCCTCTGTCTGTCGATGGAGCAGGCGCAAAAGACGTTCCACAGTATCCTGGGCAAGATCAACGGCCTCGGCATTGAGAACAACGCGGTGTTGCTGCAGGAGTACTTGGAGGGCGACGAGTACGTCGTGGACACTGCGAGTCGCGACGGCAAGCACAAGGTGATCGCGATCTGGAAGTACGACAAGCGCCGCGTGAACAACGCCGCGTTCGTGTACTTTGGATTGTCGGTGACCCCAGCGGTGGGCGTTGTGAACGAGCTCATTGAGTACCAGTTCAAGGTGCTCGACGCATTGGGCATCCGCAATGGCCCAGCGCACGGCGAAGTCAAGTTCTGCCGCGGCTCGCCCGTGCTGATCGAAGTTGGCTCGCGCTGCCACGGCGGCGAAGGCGCGTGGGTGCCGATTGCGAACAAGTGCGTCGGCTACAACCAGGTGGACGCGGCGATCGACAGCTACCTGGACTCGGAGGCGTTCGACAAGCTCCCTGAACGAGTACGTTATTGCTTGATCTTGTCGCTGTTGTATGTGACACTATGGAGATCTCTAACAATGTTGTGTCTTTGTTTTCTGACTTTTTAGCCGGCCACCCTGCTGGAGTACGGCTGCGAGGCGATGCTGGTCTCGTACAAGAATGGCGTGGTGAAGAGCATCCCAGGTCTCGCGGAGATCGAGCAGTTCCCGTCGTTCCTCAAGAAGGAGATCTTTGTCGGCCCCGGCGACATGGTGCGCCAGACGATCGACATGTTCACGACGCCCGGCTCCATCATGCTGACCCACGCGAGCCAGGAGGTGCTGGAGGCCAACCTGGCGCGCATCCGCGAGCTGGAGGTCGACGGTCTCTTTGAATTGGCGTAAGCTTCACGCGTCGTCGTCTCATTTATTGTGGCGTCACGTATCCAAACGTGATCTGACGCCGCCTTACGCTTCGGTCGTATCGTACCTTTCCCCCTCTATTCACAAGCCTCTTAAACCCAGTTTCCAATAATCT
The DNA here is from genome assembly GCA_023334195.1 of Globisporangium emineosum. NCBI lineage: Eukaryota > Oomycota > Peronosporomycetes > Pythiales > Pythiaceae > Globisporangium > Globisporangium emineosum. Next base: position 17,246 of record JAASGK010000083.1, read on the forward strand.
AACAAGTTCATTTGCTCTATTTGAGAAGCTGGTGCTTGAGGCAGTCGTTGATTTTACAGGACCGGCCTTCGAAGACGCACTGCTGGCAGTACCCGGAGCGCATCCTGGTCGGCGAGGACTTGTGCTTCTTCTCCTTTGAGGGCTTGGTGCTGGTGGGGCTTTGGGCTGGAGACTGGTCCTTTGGGACCACAGAAGAGGACACTGGGAGCGCTGGGACTTTGGTGGCCAGTGGGAGCAGCACATGCGAAGATAGCGAGTCTGGAGAAGCCCCAGTCGTTTTTGCACTGCTCTTCTTCGCCTTTTGTTGCGTCAGCTCGGCGGCGATCGCGTCCGCGCGAGGCGAGTCCCGCGAGTACGAGGTCTCTTTCGCGATCGTCGCGTTCTGGATGTGGTGCGGATGGCGGCGCGAGTGCGAGGGTTTTTTCGCGGGTGCTGGTGTGGACAGGGACGAGGAGGACTCGATGCCGCCAGCGTGAAGCTGGGGGTTCTTCTGTCGCGGTTTGTAGATTTCTTGCGCCAGTCGCCCGGATGAAAGCGGGGATGCCGATGCACGGAAGAGCCCCAGCTCCTCCAGTGGAAGCTTTGACAGCTTTGCTGTTGATACTGATGGTGTCCTGGTAGGTACTTCGCCTTTGCCACCATCGCTGCTGATGCCACTCGCTGTTGCTGCTGGTTTCTCTTTCGCCTTGTGGGAATGGTGCTTTGGTCGCGCTGCGTCTCGCTTGCTCTTGGCTTTGATTTGAGACTGGAACTGCGCTTCTGTTGGCTCCAGTAGATCAGTAACAGCAGCAACAGCAGGCGCGAACTCGTCGCTTGGGATGTCGACTTCGTCAGCTGATGGTGGAGTTGACGGGGGACTTGGCGATTGCTGCTGGGGTCGCACTGGTGGTGTCGTTGGCGTTAACGCTGATGTCGCCGAGTCTTTCTTGACGAGGTTGCGCTTGTGGACGTTGGGGCTCTTCCGCCTACTGCTGCAAGGAGAGAGAGAGAGAGAGAGAGAGAGAGAGAGGCGTTGTGAGTCCCCCTTGTCCTTTTCCAAACCAATTCGCAAGATTTGGAGAAACCATCAAGGTTCCTACCTGTTATGAGCGGACGACAGACTCTCCTGCTGCTCTAGTGGTGGAGGTACTTTGATGGACATCTGGGGCTTCCAACTGAAACTAGAACGAGACGCAGCAGCAGCTTCGAGCAGCAGCGCGTGGACAAACGAGTGCGTGACTTGGCTTCGAATAAAGGCGGCGCTATCGGTTGAGACTGAAGCTGAAGCTTGTGGAGGCTGAACCAACTGCTGAAGGTTGAGCGGTGGGATCTGCGCGGTATTCCCCAGTACCTGAGCTGATAGCCCCTCCAGTTGCTCACTGCTCTCCTCTACCTCTGCTGCTGGCGGACTCTCTACTTCAGCAGTCAGAATCTGAGACGATGGAGAATGGTTCGACCCATTTTCGCGCTCGAGCTCCACATCAGGAGTCTCAACCAAGCCGACGATTTCTGGCGTTGGCACGGTCTGACGCACTGCTGCTACGCTCTGCAGCACGGCCGCAAGCACTTGGTCGTTAGTGCATTTCGCGACTTGGTGGATGAGCTGTCGGCGCGAAACGGGTCGTTTCGGCTGCGCAACAACAACGCCAGGATTCGAGGCAGTCTCCTCCTCCGCAGTTGCTGCGATCTCTTGAGGAGTATCATTAGTATCACCAACAGCAACAGCAGCAGCACTTGGTGTTGGAACACAGCGAGCAGCAACATTCTCGAGCGCGCTTGTGATGATCTCCGCCGTGAACGTTTGGACCAGGTCCGCCAGCATCCCGGGCTCGAAAGCCACGGATTTGACCTCATTGTAGGTGTCAACTGCCCGTGGAGATGCGGGGTTCGCGCTGCCAGCTTGGACTTCTTCCCAGGAGACTCTCTCTTCTTCTTGTTCTTGAACGCCTACCTCAGGTACATGAACCGCTTGCTTCGAGATTTCTTCAGGATCTGAAGGCTCGAGGTCCGCGAGACGCAGTTGTTGTAGATACTTGTGGATGGCAGTATCGCACGCTCCGTCCACAAGCTGCGCAGCGAGATCGCGCAGCGCCATACCAGTACGACTACTCGGCAGTTCTGCAACGCCAGGCGCTCCCGTGCTTCGACCTGAACTCTCGCTGGATTGCCTTCGGGCTCACTCTTCAGATCAGATCAGTGAGGTGAGACGAGGTGAGGCGAGCGCCAGCATGTAAACTACTAGCAGGAGAGCTATCACCAGAAGTGGCAAATGACAGAGTATTTCAGGAACCCCATGAACTTTCCGAAATGGCCCGAATTAGGTTGCTAAATGGTCTATTTACTATCTAGAGCGCGTGGGTTGTCTGGCGCAACGTCCGAGGCGAGAGCGGACGGTGGCTCACGTGGCCTCGCGGCGACAGCGCCGAGCGCTTGGCGGATTTCCTCATGTTGCTACTGTGGCCCACCTGCGCCTGCTGCTCGCGCACGATCTCCTCGATGATTCTCACGAGTTCGCTCTCGTTGCGCGTGATCTGGTGCGCCTTGGCGATCTGAAGCGCGGTCTGGTACACCCACAGCGCTTGGGTAACCTCGCTCAAGTGCTCGAGCTCGACGCCCAGGTTGAAGTGCGCGATGAGAGCCAACTGGGCCGTCTTCATGTCTTCCTTCTCAGCTGCTGAGAGCAGTGCGATCGATGACCTCGCGTGCTCGGCCGCTGCGCTATGGCGCTGCAGCAGCGAGAGCACGGCGCAGAGGTTCAGATGCGTCAACGCGATCGAATGGCTCGGGTCTTCTTCTGAGCCACTCGCTCGGTCTCCTTGGGCTCGCCAACTCGCGGCCTGCTTCACCTGGATCTTAAGAGCCTTTTCGAGAAACCTGAGCGCTGCGAGTGGCTTGGCGATCTCTTTGAAGTAGCACGCGAGGTTATTGAGGCAGATGAGGCGGAACTCGAGGCGGCGGCTCACATGCCCCTCTTCTTCTTCTTCACCGCCATCTTCTACTTCACTTTGGCTCGGGGTTTGTACGGAGCGCAAGTACCCAGTGCGCCGCGTGTGCTGCTCGGCCCTCTGTAGTAGATCACCGCACAGTTTGCAGTCCCGAGCCGCCCACGACAAAGAAGAGAAACGGTGCTGCTGCAGGACCTGCATCGCGAGCGTGTTGCTCAGGAGCACGAATTCTTCGCAGCCGAGCTGGAACTTTGCATTCTGGACCCCGAATGCGTCCTTGTGGGCGAAAATGCGCTGCTCCACGTGGTCGAGCAGCGCACAGAGCTCGTTGAATGAGGTCGGGTTGTCTTTCGCGCGCTCTCGTACGAGCGCTAGCACCGTGGCGAGCCCCAGGACCGACTGTTGCTGCTCCATTTGCGAAAGTTTGGCCTTTATAACCAATAGTTGTTCTGCTTCCTCTGCACTGGAGCCTGGAGGGTAAAGTGAAGTGGCGATCGTGTAATGGAGTGAAGGCAGATGGAAAGAGGCTCTGAAGGAGGATCTATAGGATAAGACGGTCGCCCCGCCGACTGAGGAGGAATCGGATCAGGATTTCGTTTTGGATACGCGAATATGCCTTCCTTATTATAGACTGACTGACGCTGGGGATCGATCGTCCATTCATCCATTCATCCATTCATTCGTGGCTGAGCTAGCTGAGCAAGAGACCGTACGCAAAACAATCTCTTTGCCTTCCACCACAGAGAAAGCGAGAAGCGGCTGGCGAGATCAAAGCCCGCTGACGCAGCGACGTCTCTCACATGGAACCGACGCAGCGCCTCCGCCTTCTGCACGAGGTTGGGCGACGTCAAGGACGCTACCAGAGGTTGGTGCGTGTGTGTCTGGGAATGCTGTTGCTTGTCTATAGCATCAGCGCAACAACTTGAAGTTGTAAGCTTGAGGGCTTACCGCCTTTTCCTACCGATTTGTGCGTGTGTCTCTAACGCGTCAATCCTGTTTGTTCTTTGCAGCAAGTTCCGCGCGCGCCATGAGCCAAAGACGCGCTTCACGAAGCGCATCCAGCGCCGCGAGCCCTGGGAGTCGCTCTTCATGCGCAAGTCCCGGGCCGAGAAGCGAGTACGTCTGCTTAACTTGCAAGATCTACCCACCCACCCACTGGGAGCTAAACTAACCAAACTCTGTCATACGACTTCATGTAGGAAATCGTGCAGAAGCCTTGGGAGTACCCGATGGCAGCGCAGAACCTCGCCGTGATCCTCATTCAGGTAAGATCTAACAATCATTCCAGTCTGCTCATTACAACACCAATTATCACATTAATACCAAACAATCTTCTTGAACCAATTTCAACTAGAAACGAGCGCGCGGCATGCTCACGCGTCTACGGATGCAAAAGAACCTTCTGTTAACTGCCAGTAGTAGTGTATCAAAGCCCGGCGCGATCACCAAACGGAGGTCCATGTCGCACATCCAGTCGCCCATGCAGCGCTTCATCGCCTCGGGCCTCGGGAGTTACGCCGACAAGCTCGGGTTCCGCAGCTTCACGGCGACGCGCCTGCAGGCCTGGTACCGCAAAGAGCGCCTTCGCTACGCGTACACGCTCGAGCGCTTTCCCGTGTACCACATCGCGGCTCTCCAGATCCAGTACGCGTGGAAGGCGCACTGCCAGCACAATATGTTCAAGCAGCAGGGTGGCGGCAGTGGCGGTATATCGCCACGCCTCCGAGCCGTGCTCTGCATCCAGACGACCTGGAAAAGCTACACGAACAAGCGCATCTATCGGTACTATCGGGACCTGATCACGTTCCAGAACACGGGTGACCCAGCGAAGATGCTGCGCGCGATCAACCCGGCCGAGGCGTCTCTGTTAGACGCGTCCATGGGCGCCCACGTGCGCTTCCGACTCGGCGGCATGTCGTTCCCGCCGACGATCTACTACAAGATCTTCACGCGGCGCGCTGTGTGCGACCTGAACGCGTTCAGCCCCAAGGACTACACGATCGCGCGGCAGACTGCACCGTGCGACCACTCGAACAACAAAGCCAACAAGTTCTTCATTCGCGTGGGCAATTCCTATTACCGCGCGAAGCAGGCCGAGCAGGACACGCGCAACTGGTACACGCGCATCGAGCACAACGGCTGGCGGCCCGTGACGGCCAAGGTGGTCTCCGAGGCGAACAACGATCCGATCTCGCTCGCGACCTCGAAGAAGCAGGTGGCCAACTACCATTTCTCCAAGCTCGTGCGCAAGCAGGACGTCGAGAAGCAGCGTCGCGTGAAGAAGCGCGCGTGGATGCAGAAGCTGTACCTGCAGGGCTTGCTCAAGGAGGTGCACGCCTCGTCGTCGTCCTCACCACGCTCCTCTAGTGGGGGACGAGAGGAGGAAAAGGAAGAGGACAGTAAAAATGGGTTCGGTGCGAACCCCGAGACGATGAACTTTGATAACGAGCACTGGGAAGAGGACGCCGAGGACATGTTCCAGTGGGCCTCGGCGCTCGACTACGACGAGTACGTGAACAACTGGCAGCATTTGGGCAAGACCGCAAGTACGGACGACGGTGAGAACCCGCTAGTGAGCTATTGAGATCTTCGACAAATTTGATTTGAATTTGGTTCGAAAGAGATTGATAGATACTGGGGGAGATTCGGCTGGAAAAACCACGATAAATTATTTGAATATCATATGAAATGAAACCCAAAGATCAAGTGCTTGAAGCTGATTAGAAATACAAGATACGGGTGATAAATTATCTGAATACCACATGAAATGAAACCAAAAGATCAAGTGTTTGAACACCGAAAGATGTGAAGTTGTTTGAGATGTTGGGAAATGGACATTTTACTTTTTGACTTACAATCCAATTTACACACGTCCATCACTACAATTACTCTCTCTCTCCATAGAACACAGCATGAAAAGATAATAAATACACACACAACACAACTCCCTTCTTCCTTCCTCACAACCCACGTGGTCGACTTGGCCTCGTCGTCCCTCGTGCGGTTGTGGGCGGTCGCTGGTTGCTGTTGAAACTTGATACTTGTACAATCACAGAGTTTCCACCCCACTGCTGACGCGATGCTTAGTCACAGAGCAGCCGCAGGCTCTTCTTGGTCATTTCGTACGTGCTGAACATGACCGCGGCGTACGGCACGATGCGCGCGAGGTTGGGCACCGTGCCGCGGTAGAGCGCGAGTGGCCCTTCCTCGCGGATCACCTTCTTGAAGCAGTCGCACATGCCGCGGTAGTACGCGCGCATCTGCTGCGGGTCGTGGGTCTGCGTCTGCAGGCGCTTCTTCACCGTGTCGAACGGGTACGCCACGGTCTGCGCGATCGCGCCGGCGATCGAGCCGCACACGAAGAAGTCGACGCCGTCGAGCTCGCGCTTGCCCTCGGGCCACCGGAACGCCGGCCACTGTTGCTGCGTCGAGGTGAACTTGAGGTACTCGTAGCAGCCAAACTGCACGCCCTCGAACGGGATCGCGCCGACGATGCCCGAGCACCCGCCGCGGTAGAGACCACGGAGCCCTTCGTGCCTCAGGATGAGGCGCACGCCGTGGGTCACGCCGCGGATGTGCAGGTGTGGCAGTGTGTTGGCAGCGGTCTGGGTGATCATGCGCGTACGCACGATCTCGAGCGGGTATGTGCCCATGGTCGCGAACAAACCGGCGACCGCGCCGCACATGGCGCGCTGCACGTTGCTCGGGTTCTCGTCCAAGAACCGGGTCTGGAGCGAGTCGAAGAGGAAGAACTTGGCGCCAGCGTACGGCCCGAGGCGGCAGCAGCCGGCGATGTTCCCTCGCCAGAACGCGCGGAGTCCCTCCATAGAGTAGAGCTCCTTGACCGTGCGCAGCATGGCCGAGGAGGCCTGGGCCTGGGATGCAGCGGCGGCGGCGATAGGAGCGCGGGCTCTGAACAGTGAACTGGCGGAGGCCGACGAGGCCGAAGTGGTGGTCATGGGCCCGTTGACCTGGATGATGATCTTGAGCACGTCCAGTGGCGACGTGCACGAGCGCGTGACGCAGCCTGCGACCACTCCGGCGACCACAGACTGCATGCCGGTGGTCGAAGAGGTCATTTTCTGCGCTGGGTCTTGCTCAAACGGAGCCTGGGACTTGGACTGGGACTTGGACTTGGACTGGGGTGCTGACGAGGATCGGATCGTCGAGGTTGTCGTCGCGTACATGAAGCGGCACCGATTGCGAGCTTTTCAGAGTGCGTTAGAAGGCTTGAGCTCAAGTGGGTAAATTTGACACTGACTGATGAACGGAGTGAGCAGGCGCTCAAAGGCTCGGCTAGCGAGGATGGGGAGCCGACAAAGGCGCAGCTCTCTTTGCTTCTTGTTTGATGCAAAAGGAGGAGCTCCACAAGTCACGCGTTGCATTTGTGACTCGAAGTTTGTATGCAAGAATCGAAAGGAGGGATGACCTCTTGAAACGACACTTAAAAAACCGTTAACTTCAACATGGACAGTGCACTGAATCTTTTCAGTAAAGTATACATTGAGGTGGGGAGATTCATACAAAACATGGTAACCTGCGTGAATCGGGAATATACTTGAGCGAGAGGTTAAACTTTCGCTTTTCCCATGGACACAAAACGCCGAGCCGGTAATACGTTTTGCTTGGTTTGTCGAAAATGTGCGCACATTCGCATAGGCATTTTGATATGTGTAAGGTGTGCTTCATATAGTGAAACAAAGTAAAATGTCTCGCAGCGCAGTCCAAAGTGATTTCAAGCGCATTCATGATCTTGTGGGCATCCTCACGCTCGGAAAGTTGAGAATACCCTCGTTTCACAACTCGCAAGCTCCCTTCTTTTTTAAATGGCGCCAACGACTTTATTATTAGCGCGTGGGCTTTAAAAAGAGCACCAAAAGGGGCCGTTTATTTGGTGGTTGCTTTTATATCTTTGGATGCACACTAAACGTTCTTTTCTCACACAAAATTACATACATCCACAGCTAAAACGCCGTCTCCCACTGTGAGAGTACCAGAAAGGTACCCTATTTATCTAGCGATTAAGAGTCCTGAAACTGTTGTACTACTGCCGTCTCCCCAAACGGAGAGAAATCGCTCTAGCGATTTTTATTGAATTGACGAATGGCAAATTGAAAGCAAGAAGAAAAAATCCACAGATCGAAAGTTCAAGAATAGCGAGCCGCTTCAAATGCTTGTCAAAATCTGACTCCAGTTCACTATGTGTATAGTAGTTCACTATGTGAACTGGAGTCAGATTTTGACAAGCATTTGAAGCGGCTCGCTATTCTTGAACTTTCGATCTGTGGATTTATGCGTCTGACTTATTTGATGCTTACCAACAGAGTGTTGGCTCCATCCTCATAAAAGTACCGTGCTTTTGGACTTGCCATCGGATATGTGACCATCACCGCTGGCGTATGTTCTCACCAGAAAATGATCTCTTTGAGGGGATTTGCAAAGCAAACAGCCAAAACCCAAGCAGCTTCATCCCAGAAGGGCTTCGCAACTCGATGTCGCTGGTGACCACCAGACATGGTTCGAAGAGAGTACATGCATATTTAGCAGAGACGCCTCAAAGTGTTAGACGCATGCTAAATTTAATGCCGTTGTCGATGAACATGTTTTGAACTGCGCTTTCTTTTTAACGAGAAAATACGCACATTGAACTGCGCAGTTCAATGTCGTCAATTTATTATTTGACTCCTCCAAGTCCCCCTTCAAAACAAGCATTCGAGGTTCGCTGTGAACCAACCTCGCAAAGCGATCAAACCCGATCGTCCTTGGTTTTTAAAACTGAGAAGAGATTTGTTCGAAACGTTTTGAAGCTGGAAGAGCTCACGATTCTTGCTCGATCCAAATTCCAACTCTTCCTTTTCCAACAGCGAAACGTGGGCGTGATGGCTGACACAAACTTCAACACCATTCAATTCACAAAGAACCTCCACATATGCATTCCTGGAGGTGCTAGACCTAGTCCCAGGGAACGGTTAGGCATTTTACTTTAAACCGCTCCATTACAAACCTTCGCACCAAATTCTTGGATACAAACATCAAGTGTAAATTGGTGTGGTGCGGTCCACATGATACTGATCATTGTCTCTTCAAGGGTAATTACGAATAATTGCTGCTCCTCTGCGAATACCTGGTAGCACACCGTTCTGCCGCATGCCGTGCGTGCTACTCCGCGCTGGCCGCGTGCCTCTGACGCCGCTCTCACTTTGTGGAACATTGTGAGAGCTGTTGGTGTTCACGCTATATGGAGGATCGCAATGCAGCCGTATTCAAACAGCGCCAGCTGATATCGCCACAGTACCTGCTTGTTCAGGTACTTCCAACCCTCACAGCCCATATTCGAGCACTCCACCGCACCGGGTGCCACAGAGCTCCAACAAGTTATCTCACAGTTGGGCGACTCCGTCCACTTCAGTTCATCCTTCGCCACCCGCAGCCATCTCCTCAGAGTACGAAAACTCGTCAACTTCCCAAGCCACTCTCCACTTCCAACGCAAACCCACCTTCCTCCTTTGCAGACGGTGGTACTTCACTGTAGTGGTTTGTATGCAGTGGACATTAAGCCCTTTGGGGCTGAATAAAATTCAAAGTTTCCGCACAGGGTGATTGGGAACGAGGGCTGAAGACTCAAGTCTTAAATCGCTATGCAAACTCCAACTATGCATGTACGCGCTTAGTTGGGGGATCTTCTGACTGGGGGCGACAAGGCAATAACAACATCGCCTTGGGCAGCGCTTTTCATTTTGCCAGTGCTGAGATCCTGATGCCAGTGTTAAACTGTAAACGTTATGAAATGGCTTCACGCTTGTGGCTCAGGCTTGCTGCTCTTGTCGTCACGCGTCGTCGCGCGCGTTTACTGAGAAACTCCGGGCGAACAGGAGAGAATGCGCGGCTTATAAAATTGCTGTGAACGAGTTGCGGCTCGTTACGAAGCAGGATTGTGTCTGCGTATAAGAAGCCGGGTGGTATATGGCGCCTCAAAGGCACCGTGAAACACACTCGTACGTTGCCTCTATGCAGGGACCTCTGTCTGGCTGGTTGTCGAGCGCGCTAATTCAACGCATCGCAACCCGCACTGCTCAAAGCTGTCTGTTCATGTTGCTGTTGTTGTTCCAGCCTGTGTGGATTTAATTCTGAGGAACTTTGTCGTCACGCGTGCCGTGGCAACAAGTGTGAAACCCCGAGCGGAGCGAACAGGAGCGAACACTTCAGAGGCTTCTTAGTGAAGCGCGAGCTTTAAAAAGAGGACACTGCCATGCAGTGAGCCATGTCAGCTCAAAACGCGGCTTTTTAAATTGCCGCTGCTCGCAATGCAAGACAAATAGCCAGCAGTACGAAGCAGTTCAGTCGGTCGGTTTGTGTTGGTGTGTGGTGTTGCCCCGTCCCACTGAAGAACACAGCGAGAGAAAGGTCGGGATCCGGACGTGCATTCTCTGTAGGAATTATTGACGCGCGCTGCTCGGTCTGCACGACAAAGCTCAGAGAAGCTCACACACTTGTGACTCCTGTGGTGGCCAGACAGATAGAGCTAGCAAACGACAACTGCGTATCCCCCACCCACTGCTTTGCCTCTCGAATACTCGTTAACAGTAAAGAAGCTCAAGCCAGTTGCCATCTCCACAAAGTGATGGCAATGAGGGCCAGGGATCTTACTCCGGGGAAGCATGAGGTGGCCATGCGGCAAGCGAGGCAACATCACCAGAAGACGCAGAATGCAATATTCGGGTGGGTGCAGAGTTTCGTCATGGCGCCGCGCGCGTCTGGTTGGATCGCGCGCCGCCCAATCAATCGTTCATTCGCCCTGTGGAGTCAGGGAGCGAGTGCAGGACACAGACCTGATTCTTTTTCTGGCTACACTGTTCAGTGCGCGTGCTGCATTTCGTTTTTTTGCGTGTGCATGAACGACCGCGCTCAATTAGGACCGTGGACCCTAAGTTCCTAAATCAATGATAACCAGCACTCTTTCTGAGTGCTGTGAGTGATGGTCATCAACTAAAAACAAGGTTTTTTAGAGAGATAATTGCAGAAGCGAGGTTTTTTAGTAATCAACGATGGCGAAATCATTGATTACTAAAAACCTCGTTTTGAATTGACTTCTTTTTTGTAAGAGAATTTGAAACTTCTACTGAAAAAATAGAATTTCAAATTCTCTTACAAAAAATAAGTCATTTTCAAAAAATCAAATTCCCAGAGGGAGGCAAAAAAGCCTGTCTACGTTTTAAATTAGGGATGTGTTCCTAATTAAATACTGTGAATTAGGAACCAATCCCTAATTTTAAAGTGATAAACCGCCCCTAATTTAACAATTTGAGGACATGATTCATGATTCGCCTATTTTTTCTTTCTGGGTCCAAAACACAAAAAAAGCAGCTGCAGTGTGTCGACGCGCGGCTGTGTTTGCCCTCTCAGACTCACATCCAGCGATTTTTCAAACACTTACCCAATATAAACAGGTTATTTGCACATTTTAATGTATCATTAATCTATATAAAGAGGTTTAATAGATAATAAAACCCACTTTGAAACGCAAGTGGCCACAAATGACTTGGATCTTTCAAGGATCCGAGTGATATGTTCATGCGGCAAAAGAGAAGAGAAAGCATGGAACACGGGCGAAGCCACCGACAGTAGACAGCCCAACTCAGGCGAGCCACGTGAGTGCTCACTCGTGCGTGTGTGACGGCCTGCTTCCCTTGGCCGCAACTCATTCGCCTCTCACTCATTGCTCTCTCGTGCTCCATTCACAATTCTTTTCGTCTCGTCACCCGCAAGCAAACTCCGCAAGCAAGACACGACACGCAGGATGACCGCCGCCGCCACCGCCGCCCCGAAGACCGGTTTCTTCCGCAACATCGCCGGCACGGTCATCACGGTCCCGATCGCCGCGCTTGTGGCCTACTACACGGACCTGCAGCTCTACGCGCTCGTGATCTTCGGTGTGCAGTGGATCGGCGCGCTCGTGTACGCCGTGCCGTTCCAGGATGAGCACTACCTGGACGTGACCGGCTCGGCGACCTACGTCGGCGTGGCCGCGCTCGCGCTCTATCGCGCCGAGGACCCGACGTGGCGCTCGGTGCTGCTCACGGTGTTCGTCTGGTTCTGGGCCGTGCGCCTCGGCTACTTCCTCATCACGCGCATCGGCAAGCAGGGCTCGGACTCGCGCTTCGAGCAGATCCGCGTGACGCCGCTGCGCTTCTTCTCGGTCTGGAACATCCAGGGCCTCTGGGTCTTCCTCACGCTGCTGCCGACGCTACTCACTGTCGTGCACGGCAACAAGGACACCACGGTGTCGGCGTACGACATCGTGGGCATCGCGTTCTGGGTCATCGGCTTCTACTTGGAAGTGCTCGCGGACTACCAGAAGACGCAGTTCCGCCACAACCCGGCGAACAAGGGCAAGTTCATCCACACGGGTCTCTGGGCGTACTCGCGCCACCCAAACTACTTGGGCGAGATCCTCATCTGGCTCGGTGTGTACATCACCTCGGTGCACGTGCTGCCAACGACCCAGTACAAGGTGCTCGGCTTCCTCGGCCCGCTCTTCATCATCTTTTTGCTCTCGACCGTCTCGGGCATCCCGGTGCTTGAGAAGCAGGCGAACGAGCGCTGGGGCCACCTCGCCGAGTACAAGTCGTACAAGGCGCACACGAGCCTGCTGCTGCTGCTACCGTGGAAGAAGGCGTCGGCCCACGCGGGCGAGTACGCGCCGCTCGTCTCCAAGGCGTAGAGCAAATTGGATTTGGATTACCGGTACTCCCTCTCTCTTGGGGGTTACCAGTACTCCAGTACTCCGGTACTCTTTCTCTCTCTCTCTCTCTATTTTCTCTGTAAATGCGTGGTGGTGAAGGTAGCTAGGAGTTAGGACACCCAATGTCTTCTTTTAGCCCTCAGTTTTGATCGCGGCTTTTCGCGTTTCAACATCAAAATTGCTAACAAATTAAAACCAGAAAGCAAGAATTAGCTCTCGCATATTTCAGTTTTGCTCGCACTCTTCATTCGGATGGCCTCTGAAGACGACCTCCATTGCTCAGTCAGCATGCTAATACACCACCAGAAGCAAGAGAACACCTTCGCAGGAGGTCTAAATTGAGCATTCGTCTTCAAAAGTGGACGACACTGCACAAATGGTATACCCGCAAGGATTCCACTGTATGTGCCGTGCTCACGTTTCCACAGTCGCTCGCTCCCCATCGCCCAGAAAACAGCCACCAGCAGCATCGAGACACGAGACGGGTCGTCCGGAACACGAAAGAACATGTTGACGCGACCGCCCGACCTCTCCCAGAACGAATGCATGCATTCGTCTGTGAAGAGCTCCGTGGAGGGCCATTGTCATTGCCAGTCTTCAATTCGGTTCCCCAAGCCTCAAGTCCCCAGCCACTCCAGTCAATGGGCTTCCTGTGCAACGCGGCGGGGCTCTTTATCTCGCTGCCGCTCACGTACGCGATCTCGCGCTCCGCGGACTTACAGCTCTACGCCGCCGTGTGCATCGGCGTGCAGTGGCTCAGCTGCATCTACGCGATCCCCAAGCAGGACGAGCGCTTCTTCGACCTCACGGGCTCGATCACGTTCGCCACCGTGTCGCTCCTGGCGCTCGTGCTCTCTTCTTCTAACGGTGCTACTCTGGCCTGGCGCAGCGTGCTGCTCACGGCGTTCGTCTGGCTCTGGTGCGTGCGTCTCGGCTCGTTCCTCTACCTGCGCATCCGCGAAGTGGGCGAAGACACGCGCTTCGCCAAGATCCGCGTCAACCCCGTGCGCTTCTTCTCCGTCTGGAGCATCCAGGGGCTCTGGGTGTTCCTCACCGCGCTCCCCGTGCTGCTGAGTCTCGCGCACTCGACCAAGAACCCAGATGTGTGTACTCTCGACATTGTCGGCGCCGTGCTCTGGGTACTCGGGTACGCTATTGAGGTGCTCGCAGACTACCAGAAGACCCAGTTCCGCCGCGACGCGCGCAACAAGGGCAAGTTTATCCAGTCGGGGCTCTGGAAGTACTCGCGCCACCCAAACTACTTGGGCGAGATCACCATGTGGGTCGGGATCTTCCTCATCGCGGTCCACGGACTGCCGAGTGCGCTCTACAAGGCGTTCGCTGCGCTGAGTCCTGTGTTCGTGACGCTGCTGCTCACAAAAGTGTCGGGTATCCCGCTGCTGGAGAAGCAGGGCGACGAGCGATGGGGCTCCCAGAAGGCGTACCAGGAGTACAAGAAGCGCACGAGCGTGCTGCTGCTCTGGCCCACAACGTCGGTGTAAAGCGGTCGGAAGTCGCCTTTTGAAGTTTCAAATTCCACATCCACACAGCTCCCTTTCAATTCTGTGGTAGGATTCTACTACTATTACATAGTATAACAAAATGGACGATTTTGTTTCAGATTGTACCGATGGCTTCTGTACTGCTACAACTTCGTTGACTGGGGCATTTGGTCGAGTACATTGAAATTGGGGTTTCTCCAGCGCCGCCCTACAACAAGTTCCAACGAGCGAGCGACGAATTCTGCTGCTGCAGTTTGAATCTGATGGAGCCCTTCGTCCCGCCATCGCTCCCTGGTGGTTCTCCCCTGGAGACACCGTATCCCCAACGTCACTCTGCAAAGGGGTCAGAGTGTCTCGAGACCTTCGCACCACGCTCGTCAAAGTAGCTGGCTTCCATCGACGACGCTTCGAACTTGGTCCAGAAGGAGCACACGCACGCACTGCTCACTGCCCTTTAGCTGAGCGATAACCCCAACGCGACCTCTGAACACTGGGAAGAAGGGTGGCTCTCGCTCCAAGACTCTGCCTCCCATTCCGTCCCTCGTCTTTCGCTTGGCAGACTTCCTGCTGGGACGTGAACACAATGATCGACAACCGTTTGAGATCGGGATTCACTCGAAAAGTGCTCAATGGCACCGCAGCATTCGACGCTCTGTATCATCTCTTTCCGAGCCAAACGAAGCTTCCTTGCGTTTACCCTGCGGTCCTCTTCGCGTTTGTGGTGGTAGGTTGGTTGTGAACGAGTCACTTTGATTGGAGATACTACCAAAGGAGTATCTTTCTCGTGTTTTTATATTAGAGGTCTTCTATCATGGAGGTTTGCTTTTCTATCTGGTCTTTCGCCCTTTAGTTTTGTTTAGAGTATGGTTGAGGGGAAAAAGAGAGATCACGAATCCTACTGCTATGGGCTACTGCTTCCTACAGAGTTCTCAAGAGGACTTGGGCGGCTCTGTTGCTGCTGAAGAGGATGAATCCGCCACCGGTGCTATTGCGATTAGAGCTGCTTCGGCTTCGGCTACTACTGTTGGTGCTGGAGTAGCAGGCGTGACCGGTTCTGCTGCTGTCACTGGTGCTGGTGTTGTTGCAGGAGTGCCGACATCCACCGAGGCTGGAATCGGAACCGCTGCTGTAGATTCCACTGGAGCCACTGGAGCAGGAGCTACCGCTACTGGTGCTGGCGTAGATGCGGCCGCTGGAACTACAACTGGAGCTACGACGGGTATTGTCCCCGCTGCTTGTGCTGCAACAGCAGCAGCCTTCGCTGGAGATGGCGCGGCGTCTGCTCGCTTCTTCGCCCAGCCACCGGATCGCAACGTCGTCATCTATTGCAAAGTCAATAACACAATGCACCCAATACCCCACGTTAGTCAACCAACACACACACACACAACAGCGTACAGATGGCGAGTACGAACCTCAGCAATCGCTTTCTTCACAGACGTTGGCAAGTGCGAGTTGTCGCGAAGGCGGTTGAGCACCGTGAAGTACTCGTCCATTGTTCGCCGAGACGCAGGGCTCGAGCCATCCAGCAAGTCGCCAACCTGCACACAACAACGTATTAACAGTATGATTAGACACATAAAGTCAACAAGGAGGCAACACAATGCAAACAGGGTTCCTTCGTACCAGAGCGATCAGTTCACAGGCAGCTTCGATGATCTCCGCTTGCGGCTTCACTTCGTCGTCGAGCATCATCGCTACGCAGACATGCATGACGTTCTCCGTGAGTAGCTGGCGCCGAAAGAGCTCGCCAATGAGCCGCACGTTGCGGAGCATACACCGCCGTCGCCACGAGTGCTGCGACGCCGACGTTCCGTTCGCGCCGTGCGATTTGCTGCTGCTATTGCGCGAGTGTTGCTGTTGCTGTTGCTGCACTTCGGGCTCTTCCACAAGCGCCTCGTAGCACCGCGTGAGCAGGATGCGTCGAAAGTTGATTGTCTTGGCGCCTTCTTTGAACTCGGGCGTCTTCTCCGAGATGCCAGAGCACAGCTGAGCGTACGAGTCGCTGTGTAGGAGGATGCAAATATGGCAAGGACGCATTAAAATGGTTAGAAAAGCCCACATCATCCAGTCATGAACCAATTTCTCATTTCTCGTGCTGAAACAAAACGTACCAGAGCAGGGGATCTGCGATCGCGTGGTCAAAGAGCAAGCCAATCACTTCCTGGAGCGTGTGCGTGCACGTGATCGTGATCTCCTGGAACGACTCCAGGATCGAGCTGATGGTCTCCGGTCCGACATCGTCCAGCAAGCTACTCACACATGAAACAACAACAACAAGCCAAAAATCATCAGCAATCAGCTCAGAGCATCTATCTACACAAGGTGAAACCCCATACAGTCCTGCGAAACTCACGTTGCAAGTCGTCGCTTTGCGATCACGGCTTCCTCGATTGGGTTCACTGGCGCAACACTCGCCGCCGCCTTGCCGTTCAAATTCGCACCGCTTTCTCCATTGTTCCCTGCTGCTCCTGCGTCTCCTTCCGCGGCAGGAGGACCCGTGTAGAGCCCCATCGCAGCGGCGTACTCGGTCGGATTGAAGTAGCAGACGAGCGACGGGTCGTACTGCATCTGCAGCTGGCGCTTGCTCTTCTCCTTCTGCTTGTTCGCCTTCGCCTGCTGCTGCAGCTTGGACTTCTTGTCGGTCTCGGCGCCCGAGACCAGGATCTCGGACCACGCAATGTCCACGGGCATCATCGTGTACAGTGATTGGAACTATCGTAATGCACGGTTACATTGTGTGGGCACATGTCAGCACGGATTGATAAGTATTGTATCGATAAACGGACGATACTATCGTACCTGGAGCATCTCTTGGACAGAGTAGGCAATGCGTTTGTTCACGATCTTTCCCAGTTTCTAGCACAGCACAGTACAAAGCGCACATACGTTAGGCTTCTACTACAAGGTGCCTCGCACCGGACGATACTATCATAGCGCTTCCGTACCTTTGCTGGCGGTAGCGCACGGACGATGTCGGGGATACCCGGCAGCGCGATGTCACACAGCGATTTGAACTGATAAAGCAGCACGCGCACATAGCAAAAAGAGCGCAGTCAGTGTCATTCCTTCCTTCCACATGATAGGAGACCATTCGCAAGATAGATGCGTGTGTGTGAGATTGATTTGGTTGGTACCTTGAGCAGAAATTCGATCGAGTACGTCAGCGAATCGGCTCCATTCCCGTCCTGTACTCAGCACACAACACGCCGTCCGACAAACAACCATTCTCTCGTTAATATGCGTGGGCTCTCATCATCATCACCACTCGCCACGTCATGAGGAGCCAGCCACCCACGAGCATCTCGGCCGCGTCCTCCGCCGCCACATCGTCCCCAGAGCTCAGCGCTGCTTGTCCCGTCGCCGTTACCGGCACATCCACATCTGCACTTGCTCCTGCTGCAATAGACGGCGATGCGCTCTGCGAGAACGCGCCACTGAGTGCGCTTGGCGCCACGGGCGCTGCTGGTGCGGCGATCGCTGGCCCAAAACTGATCCCCACCAACGCAGGTAGTTAGTTCAAAGACAACAAGCAGCGTGTACGACAGCAATCCAGTCGATTAGCCGTGAGAGCCATACAGTCACGCGCATGGGGCTGAAGAGGAGAGGGGGTGGATAGTGAGTAGACAGACGACACGCACCTGGGCACGAACTCGCCGGCGTTCGGGTTGAGGCGCGACATCCGCTTGCTTGCTCTGCTCTGCTGCTGCTTGCCTGGCGCTTGCTTCTCTTTTCCGTTGTTGTTGCTGCGCTTGAGCTTGAGTTGATTGGGGCGAGCGAGAGAGCTGTCAGACAACCTGCGTGTTTTCCGAATGTTGTTCCTGTGTACAGTGCACGCACGGCTTGGCTGCATCCTTTCAAATAAGGTGCTCTTTGTTGACATTCGAAACTACAAGTTTGCGCCGCCATCGCCAACATACCTCTGGGCTCCAGCGCTACGATTAATGTTGCGCTAGAACCGGGAATATATTTAATAAGTACTTGTTTCTTGTAGAACCGCTATATAGGTTGACTTGGTTTGACTATGATCTTGTAAATTCGGAGAGCCCTCCAGAGATTACATCTTGCATAGTAAAACCAAGTCAACCTATAAAATCGCTTTTAATGGGAGCCGCGTTGGGGTAAATTCTCTTTGAGTCAAAAACAATCTTGTTTTGACTCGGGGTAAGTATTATTAATTTGCCTTTTTAATAGTTTTTCTGCATGCATATGCATGCCCGTGGAACTCCGCGAGTCACTTCGGAGTGCATTATTATTGCTCGAGCGCTCTCTGAGCAGGCTCTGGTCTCACTCAAGCGTGGCAGTCTGTTGGTGGCGTTCGAAGCTCTGTATGGAGGTGTCTGACGCCTCGTGTGCGTGACACTGGTGCATCAGGGCTTGTCCGGAATGCCCGTCAATAATGTCCACAAGTCAGTGAGGCAAACATCAATGAGGCACATGGGAACCATAAAGCGATTTGTCGCGGCATTGGTTCCGATTAGGACACTTGGGCGTCGTCCAGTGACTCTACGCGAATCGAAGAGCCGGAGGATGCACGAGCAACGCGATGGATTGCCCCGCGTCGTATAGGTAGGTACGTTGAAGTTGTCCAGTGTTTTCACGAACATCATAGTGACGATGCACAAGCGATATGGTGGAAACGCTCTGTATCACGGCCACTTCCAAGTCGTGTTCTCCTTGCACGCGAATCTCAACGAAGCATGTACACCAGACGCAACGGGGGGGTATTTCTTCATGTGGCAACATTATTGTTCAAACGTTATCAATGCTGTCACATGAAGAAGCGAGCAGTGGAGGAAGCGTAAATGTCGTCCCAAGTGCAGAATTTTGGGACGACATTCACTCCACCTCGTTCACTTTACATTCGTGCAACATCATCGCTCAATATTGAACCCCGCATTTTGGGTTTTGTGGTGCGCCATTTTTGAACAGGCGGGCAACGACAAAGGAAAGATGGAGGCGCCGACGCTGGAGCGCACGTTCCGCGGACACAAGTCGGCGGTCATGAGCGTGAGCTTCCACCCGAACATGCAGCAGCTGGCGTCCGCGTCCGTGGACTGCTCGGTCATGATCTGGAACTTCCGGCCGCAGCTGCGCGCGTTCCGCTTCGTGGGACACAAAGGACCGGTCTACGACGTCAACTTCTCCCCGCAGGGTGATTTGCTCGCGTCGTCGTCGCAGGACCGCACCGTGCGCCTCTGGACGCCGACTGTGAAGGGTGAGTCTGTGACGATTAAGGCCCACGCCGGCGCGATCCGCAGCGTGAGCTTCTCGTACTGCGCCAAGGAGCTGCTGACCGCGTCGGACGACATGTCCATCAAGATCTGGTCGCTGCCGACGAGACGCTTCCAGTGCTCGCTCACCGGCCACAGCAACTGGGTGCGCTGTTCGCGCTTCAGTCCTGACGCATCCAAGATCGTGTCTGCGAGTGACGACAAGACGGTGAAGTTCTGGGACAAGGAGAAGCGCATGTGCATCCAGACGTTTTACGAGCATGCAGGGATCGTGAACGCGGTGCAATTCCACCCGCGAGACGGTAACAATACGATCGCATCGTGCAGCTATGATCGCAGTATCAACATATGGGACACGCGCTCGGCGAAATTGGTGCAGCACTACAAGGCGCACGACTCAAATGTGACGAGCATCCACTTCCACCCGTCCGGAAACTATTTGGCGTCGACATCGATTGACAACACGATCAAGATCTGGGATGTCCGAGAGGGTCAAGTGCTGTACACGCTCCACGGGCACGATGGCGCAGTGAACTGCGCTGAGTTTTCGCATGACAGCAAGTTCATCGCGTCTGGATCAGTCGATTCGTTCGTGATGGTCTGGGAAGCAGATTTAGACAAGTATTTGCATGTAGATGCACCGAAAGTTGTTTCTTCGGATCCAAGATCTAGTGCTAACGGCGCCAGCAACAACAGCAGTACGAGCGGCAGGAAGCCGGCACGAATCTTGACCGCTCCATCTGCTGCACCCTCTTCCTCTGCAACGTCGCATTCGCCTGGCTCGACTTCTTCCCGTCCAAGATCACCAGTGCAGAATGGATTCAGCACGCCGTCGGCTGCCAGTCCTCGAAAACCAATGTCGATGTCACCACCACCCACACCAATTCAAGCGCCAACACCAACTCAGAAACCCCAGTATCCTGGCGCGGCTTCATTCTACGAGGTGCATCCCTCTGGGGTCTTTGGACTGTCACCTCCAAAGCCAGCTATTTCTCCCGCAAATGCGACGCGTTCAAGTTCTGGGAGTGCGACTAACAGTGGAAATGCAAGCGCGTCTGATGGGCAATTTCAAGTTCAAGGATCAGACAGCATGGCCGCAACGCTTCAGCACATTGTCGGTCAGTTGGAGATCATCACCCGCACGCTATCCGTACTTGAAGAGCGCATTTCGCTGAATGAAGATCGCATCACAGATGTCACGAAGATGCAAAAGGAGCTCCTTCAACGTCAGCGGCAACAACATAGCCGCAAATCCTACGACCATCAGCACGAAGCATAGTGAAGCCAGTGCAAACAAACAAAGCAAAAACATGCGAATCGAGGACGAACTGGTGACCTTTGTCGGTATTTAATCCATGCTTCTGAGCGTATCAATAGAGGACACCAGGATTCAGGACGCTCCTGGACCGCTCGCTGCCTCCAGAAGACTTGTGGATGTCTGTCTGTCTGCCTTTGCGAATGGTCGGTCTATTTATCTTCCATCTTTCCACAGGGCACTTCAAGACTTCAAGAAGTAACGAGCGATTGAGCCGCCGCAGAACCAGCCCGCCAGCAGCATGTCAGCGTGGGAAGAAGCCTTCGACGAAGCCTCCCAGCGATCATATTTCTTCAATCGCATGTAAGTCTTGCATCACGCGAATTAATTCAAATTGCGGTGCAACTGTGCGCTAACGCTGCGGCTGTCCATTGCGAGATCCCAGCACAGGAGAAACCTCATGGACATCGCCTGGCGAAGAAACCAGCGAAAATGAGAACAGCAGTAGCCACGGCTGGCAGCAAGCGTTCGACGAAGCGTCGCAAACCTCGTACTACTACAACATCCACACAGGAGAGACGTCGTGGACTTTACCCGAGGTGGAGCATGAGGAAGATCTGTCCTACCTCGTGTTTGCAGTTGTTCGGCTGCAGTCGCTGTTCCGCGGGAAACGAGAGCGACGACGAACATCGCGGCTCGTGAAAGCTCAGTACCAAGTCACGAAAGATCCGGTGACGGATCAAACGCTGTACACTAATCTGGTTTCCAACACGTCGTCTTGGACGAAGCCAGTGCTGTTTAGAACTCTCGGAATTGGGGATGGTGAGGATGACGACGACGATGAAGATGCGAATTTTGACGATTTCCACCTGGAAGCAGAGCAGGGCGAAGGCGATGAAGGTGACGATGATCCGGATAATAACGACGAAGATGACGATAATGACGCAGAAGGTGGTGGCAGTAAGAAGAGTCGTCCCAAGTATCCGCGCTCGAAAGCTCAAGAGCGAGTTGATGAGGTGGAGGACGCTGGTAAGGAAGGCACAGAACTGGATTTGAGTGAGCTCAATGCTTGGAAACTGTCGTCACGTATCTGGAATCTGCAGCATTTGAAGAAGTTGGTGCTGTCTAAGAACCAGCTCGCACGAATCCCGTCGGGGATCCAAGATCTCGTGCACCTGGAAGAACTGGATGTCAGCTACAACCACCTCACGCGTTTGCCCTCGTGCCTCCAGACGACTATTACACTCACAGCATTGAATGCCTCGCACAATCGCCTCCAATCGTTCTCCCCGAAACTATGGAAGCTGCGTGCGATGCGGAGACTTGATCTCAGCCACAACATGCTGCAGGAATTGCCGTATGTCGAAGGCGACCTGAAGCTTTTGCGAGAGACACGCGAGTGGCAGGTAGGAATTGGACTGCTGACGGAGCTCCGGTCGCTGATGCTGAACCACAACAAACTCTCGCAGCTGCCTAAATCGATTGAAAAGTGCACGTCGCTCGAATTTCTCAACTTGTCAAACAACAACATTCAAGAGATGGGAAACGAGATCGGCGACTTGGAGTCGCTCCGATGTCTCTACTTGCAAAAGAACTTGCTGAAGGCTCTTCCGGAATCCATCGGCAATTTATCGAGACTCGAGATACTCGAAGTGAAGGAGAATCGGTTGGTGAATGTTCCCGAAAGCACCGGAAACCTGCAAGGTCTCCAGCAACTTGGTCTGTCCAGCAACCAGCTCAAGTATCTACCAGAGGAAATTGGTGCACTCAGTCGCCTCAGCCGATTGGACTTGGACAGCAACCCGAACTTGATCACATTTGACGTGCTTTTCCGGCGACTCCCGGGAATCCGATCCTTTTCAGCAAACGCATGTGGAATCATTCGGTTCGAGACCATCGAGTTCTTGAAAGAGTCGCCCGTTCGGTCGCTTCACTTGCGTCAGAACGCGTTGTCCGAATTTCCAGTGGTGTTTTCGAGCTCTGTGATGAAAGACACGCTCGAAGAGCTTGTGCTTCGCGGCAACAACTTAACTCGGTTTCCTTTAGAGATTGTACGATTTTGCCACGAGCTTCGCCATCTCGACGTCTCCACCAACCAACTGCGCCGACTGCCTGTCGAGATTGGTCGGCTCCAGAATTTGGAGGTGCTCTACGTCAGTGAAAATGAGCTGGATCTACTTCCCGACGAGCTCACCTTGCTTTCAAAGCTTCAAGATTTCAAGTGCGATCACAATCATCTGAGCAAACTGCCACTCGGGATTGGAAATTTGACACAGCTGATGCACGTGGATGTCTCGTTCAACCAACTGGAGACACTGCCGACATCCATGATGTTACTGTCTGCGCTCGAGTCGCTCTATGCGAACGACAACAAGCTCAAGGTGCACCCACCAGCGCTGTATCATTCTGTCTCGTGCTACTGCAACTACTCGAATAATCCGCTCAACGATGACAACAACCAGGTCATTGATCGACGACACATGGTTGCTGAGGCAATGAAACTGATGGCAGAGCAGCAGTATGAAGCTCCAGAAGAGCTCCTCTCATTGGCGCTGGATGCAATCGACACTCAAACGCATGAGCAGCAAAAGCAGCAGCGCCCGCAGCTGCATTTCGCGCGCGGGATTTGCCGGTTCATGCTGCTCAAGAAGTTTCGCGACGAGGTTGACGACGCATCGATGGCTGTGAACGACTACGAACGCGAGCTTCACGCGAAAGAGCTGCTGCACGTTCGATGGGTCACCAATCAGCAGAAACTGAAAGAGGAGAAAAAGAGGCAGCAAATGCGCGAACTGGACCAATCAAACAATAACAACAACAGCCAAGATGGCGGTGGTGGCGATGGAAAAGAAAGCGAGGAGCGCAAAGCACAGAGCACAAGTGACCCTCAAGTCTCGAAAAGCTTGCCATCACAACTTCTAAGCGATCCAGAGACTGATGACGACACGGTCGTGAGTTCGGAATTGGAAGCAGCAGCAACGAAGCGACAACTCGCGCGCGAGAGGCAGCACGAGTATGCACGAGCGGCGCTGGCAGATTTCCAGGCGGTGATCAGAACCGGCGTCGCAGAGCTGCCGACTGCGCATTACTTGGAAGGACTCACGCACATGGCGCTGATGCACTTTGCAGAAGCGATCGGGAGCTTCACGGAGGCGCTTAAGCTGATTATCCCACAGTCAGTCGGCACAGAGCAGCAAGGTAACCACAATTTCGCATATAGAGACCACGCCAACTACCTGATGTCCGAGCCCGTGCCAAAGATTGCGATCCACATTTTTCTCAAGCGAGCCGAGGCGTATCGCCTGCTCGGCCAACTCCCTTCCGCGCTCACGGACGTTCACCATGTGCTAGAGCTCCACCCAATCGAGAACTCCGTGCCAGCGCTACACAATAGCGTGGAAGATGCTGAGAGAGCATACGCTCAAGAGTGGGAAGTGCAGCAGCACGAGTACTTTGTCGACCACGTGACGGTCTTCCGCGCGTTCGATGTCGCTGGTCGCTCGGGACTCGCGCGGCGCCCTGAGGTGGTCGATCTGCACCGCTGCATGAGTTCCCAGGAGGCCAAGAAAGCGCGAAGCGATGCAGAGAAGATTGGAATCAACAATGCCAAGAAACAACAATTGCGACCAAACGATCGCTTTGCAGCAGCTATCGTGAGGGTCAAAGCAGAGCTCAACGACAAGCGCGTCTCGGAGCGCATCGCGATCGCCGACAAGTTTGAAGCAAAGCAGAAACTGCTCGCTCGCACACGGGACTTCAAGCGCGAGATCCGCGAGAACCTGGAGCTCGAGATGGAGGAAGCCCAGCAGCGCGCGGTCGAGAAGGAGCTCGCGCGACTCACAGAGCTCAAGCGGCTGGAGCTCGAGAAGGAGTTCAACGAGCGGCTGTACATGAAGTACGAAGACGAGCTCATGCGCTGGCTGGTCAGCGAAGAGCAGCGGCTCGAGATGGAGCGACTGCGGCTGCTCGAGGAAGCGCAGCGCAAGGCCGACGCGAAAGCGGCGTACGCGACTCGATTGGCGAGACGCGGCGGTCGCCGACAGCAAGCGGCATCGCAGCGTGGTGGAGGTACTGGAGCAGGTGCGAGTGGCAGCAGTCGAGCTCAAAGCCGGAATGCTACGTCGTCATCTTCTTCCTTATCTTCTTCCTCAGCGTCGACGCCTGCTACAAGACGAACGCCTGCGCCATCATCCCCATCGAGAGAGTAGAGGAATATATACAAAAAACAGAGAAGAGGACGATGGTCAATATTCAGGCATACCATTTTCATTGAGCTGCTGGTATTTATTTCGCGTTCTCTAGTGGGCGGTTGAAGCCGCCGCGGCGGTTCATGTACTGGCGGTACTCGCGCTTGTTCTCCTTGCGGATGCCGCCTGTGGCCGCGCCCTGCACGTTGTCCTC
Source organism: Globisporangium emineosum (assembly GCA_023334195.1). Lineage (NCBI taxonomy): Eukaryota > Oomycota > Peronosporomycetes > Pythiales > Pythiaceae > Globisporangium > Globisporangium emineosum. Next base: position 42,304 of record JAASGK010000083.1, read on the forward strand.
CACGGGCTTGTTCTTGGTCGAGTCGAAGCCGCCAAAGCCCATGAGCGCCTGCATCTGCTCTTCTTCCGTCAAGTGCGAGAGCGCGCTCGGCACCGCCGTTGCGCCTGGAGCCTCGGCGTCGGTGTCCTTCTTCCCAGTGGCGCTCGAACTCTTGTCGTCCTTCCTGTCGCTCCCTGACGTCGCTGCAGCGCTGTCACAGCGAGTTCGTACAGCAAACGGCATAACATTAGTATCACCAAGCATTTCACGTGAAGACGTCCAAGTGTAGGCTATGCTTTTGAGATAGCTCAATCGACTTGAAACGCACCTGCGCTGGTCGCCATTCTCGCGTCGCGACCTGGAAGGCGAGCGCGACGGCGAGCGGCGGCCTCTCGTGCTGCGCTCATGGTCTCGCGCGCTGCTGCCGCCACCGCGCTCTCTACTGCGGCTGCGGCTCTGACGGTCTCGACTGCGTCGTCTACTTCTGTCGCGGCCGTAGCGAGATGAAGACGAAGAGCCTCCATGTCGCCCGCCACGACGCGATGGCGAGCGCGATCTCGAGCGGGATGGCGATCTGGACGGAGACCGCGAGCGGGACCGTCCCCGCCCACCACCGCCGCCATTGCTGCGCTTGGGCTCGCGCTTGCGCTTGTGGCGCCCGAGGCTGTCGACCGAGCCGCTGCGACTGCGTCTGCTGCCGTCCATTTTGCTCCTCAGTTTGACTTTGCTTTAGATTTCAAAATCATGCACAGCGTAAAATACGATGCGATGAATTCACACTCTCCCTGCAAAACCTGATTTTACTAATAAGGTGTGCATCCATTGATTTATACAGAGTATATATTTACAAGAAGGATGACAACAGCTTGTACTAACAAAATGGCGTTGCGTGAGACGCAGTACGTCCACAGATATACGTTTATAGAGGTTGCAGGTTGGTTATTTAGAGGTTGTTGGTCGGTCAGCCTGCTTTTCTCTTCTTCGTGTCATCTCAGCATTTGGGTTGTCCATCATTCGCTCGGAAGAGCTCAAGAGCTGCCGGTTTTCGCTCGCCTATCTCTCGCCATGCCGCCCGTAGACGCACACGTCGTCAGTACAGAGGAAGAGCTGCTGCGCACGGCGCCACTCCCCCATGAGCGCGTGGTCTACTGGGGCTCGGGCAGTCCACAAGGTCGGCAAAGAGAGGACATGAGTGTCGTGACGTGTGATGAAAAACCATTGGACTCATAGTGTCGTGTGACTTGTGCATGCTATGATTGCAGCCTGGCGCGTGCAGATCGCATTGGAGGAGAAGCGCGTGCCGTACCGCAGCGTGTGCGTGAGCTTTTCGAGCGGCGTGCTCAAGTCGCCGTTCTTCCGCGCGCTCAACCCGCGCATGCGCGTGCCCGTGCTCGTCGAGCCTGTCGAGAGCGCGTTTGCGTCCACAACAACAGCAGCAACAGCAAAAGAGCCCAGTGCTGCAGAAAACGAAGCCGCCACCGCCACCATCGCCATCAGCAGTGACACTGCGCCTTCAACGGCTGACAAGGGCTCGTCGCCAGCAGAGGTGGCAGCGATCGCGCGGGGCATCTCGCACTTGCTCTCGCTGCCGCAGCGCCGCGTCGTGGTCAATGAGTCGACCGCGATCCTCGAGTACCTCGAGAAGAAGTTCCCAACCGCGCCGAGCATGCCCCCGTCGCTGCCGCTCTACGCGCTCGCGCAGTCGCGCATGCACGAAGCGAACGAGATCCTCTCGGTGGTCGGCGACCTGGTCGTGTACCTGCGCCGCTTCCCGCCCGAGGCGCGCAACCCGAGCGTGCTCGCGGCTAAGTGGGCGTCGCTCGAGAACGAGCTGAGCCTGTGGGAGAGCTACTTCGACGGCCGCCTCTTCCTCGTGGACATGGACACGCCCTACCTGTGCGACTTCACGCTCTTCACCAACATCGCGTACGCCGTGCGCTGCGGACTGCAGCTCGACGGACTCTACCCGCGCCTCGCTGTCTTTTACGCGCGGCTGTGCGCCCGCGCGTCGATCGTGGACACGTGGCCGCCGCACTGGAGGAGCTCGAGCGGCTCGAAAGTGCTCACCAAGTGCTTCTACTGCAGCGCGACGACCGACGTGTGCTCCTGCGAGCAGCCGAGCGTCACGACCGCGTCCACGTCCGCGTCGTCCTCGTGTACGGCCTCGCCACCGCAATCCCAGTCCTAAATGGCGCAAGGGGGGACGGGCGTGAGTAGTCAGTCAGTGTGGATGAATGGATCGCATGTTCAAACTTCATAAGGTGTTCGCTTTTTCTCTTTATGGTTTTTTTTCTTTTCTTCAACAAAACATCACAATAACGCCACAACGCAAGCCCTCTATTTACAAGAGCCCGATGCTACGCAGGAACACGTTCGTCCTGCGCAGCGTGAGCTCCTTCTCCTTCTCCGTGTTGACCACAAAGCACTCGGCCATTTCGGCGCTCTCCGAGAAGTCCCAGTCCTTCTCCATCTGCTCGTAGACCTCCCATGTCGCGTCGCTCAGGTCGTTCTTGCGCGCGAGCAGCCGGCCGCGGATGATCTCGCGGTCGCACTCGCAGATGATGAACGCGAACAGAGCGCCTTCATCGTGCGCCGCCCGGATGAACCGCTGACGCAGCGCGCGGTCTCGGAACGTTGCGTCCACGACCGCGCGCTCGCCCTGGCGCAAATGGGCAATGCTGCGGATCAGGATCTCGTCGTACGTGCGCTTGGTCACTACAGGCGAGTAGATGCCTTCTTCAAAGCTTCCTGCTTTCGCTAATGCGGGTTCAACATCACCAATATCGGCATCATCACCATTGCCTCCTGCTTCACGATGTTTACTGACGACGACACTGTCCAGCAGCGCCTGCACTTCGGTCTCGACTGTGCGTCTGCCGACCAACTCTTTCCGGATCGCGTCCGCCCTCAGCCACGTCATGCTCCTCTCGTCACCCACGAGCATCTTTGCGAGGTTCGACTTGCCGCTCGCAGGTAGCCCGCCGACCAGCAACAAGCACGGTCGCTCTGCAGGCGGCGCGAGGAAACTGAGCGCGACGAGCCAGTAGCAGCGCGAGCGCTGGATCTCCCTCTCGCGCTGCGCCTCCGACAAACTTGGATCGAACACGCGGAAGCCGCTCACTTTCGCACGTACTACCGCTCGGTACGCGGCGTAGAACGTGAATAACGCAGCGTTCTCGGGCGTGTCTTGCACCGCCTTGAGCAAGTACTGCTGCTGCAGGAAGCGTGCGAGGTCCGGTCGCCCCATGCGCCAGATGTCCATCATTAGGAACGCGACGTCCGAAAGCGGGTCGCCGAACCGGAACTGCTCATTGAACTCGATGCAGTCGAGTACCACAAACTTGTGCGATGGCTGCTGCTGCTGCTTGCTAGTTTTGCTTGAGGGGTTCGGCACCATGTACACGTGCTCGAGGCGGAGATCGCCGTGGCTGTCGCAAATGTACCCATTCGCGACGCGAGACACGATCGTCTCCTTGAGCTCCTGTAGTTTGGCGTACGTGAGCTCCTTCACGCGGCAGTACACGGGCTCGCTCACAGTCACGTGCACGTGGGACGTCGTCTGTTCAAAGTTCTGGTCGATGTTCGCGCGAATAACGTCCTCTTTCCCGAACGCGTCGATCTTCTCGCCACGACGCGCATTCTTATGGAATTCCACGAGCATCTGCGCGACGCTAGAGAGCATATCCTCGGACAATTTGCCTGTTTTTAGCGCGTGCAGCAGAGTCTGCTCGTCCGGGAGACGCACCATGTGCACCGCCCACTCGATGATCTCCCCGTACTCGTCGTTGAGCCAGTAGTCGAGGTTGACACTCTTCTCGGGCGTCCAAAAGTCGTCGCAGCGCACCGTGATCTTGCGCGTGTCGCGCTGCATCGAGATGGGCACGACGCCCACGTACACGTCCGGCGCGAGGCGCTTGTTGAGCTGCACCTCGGCAAAGCACGCCTGGAAGCGTTTGTAGAGCGTCGAGAAGTCCGCAAACCCGAAATCCACCTCCTTCTTCAGCTTGTACACGCGACGCGGCAGCAAGAACACCATCGACATGTGCGTGTGGATCACGGGGATCTCCACGTTGGCGTGTCCTTTGTTGGGGAACACGGGGTCCTCCTCTGAGGATGACGATGGCGTGTACGCGTAGGTCTCTGGCTGCTGCAGCGCGCGCTCGAGCTCCTCGGGACGCACGATCAGCGGTGGCTGCTGCTTGTGCTTGGGGCGGCGCGGCTCCATTTCGCTATGGTCTTGGTCTTGTTGCTCTTGAGCTTGAGGCTTGTGCAGCAAATTCAATACTGAAGGTGGTGTCCCATTGGGACATCTTGCCGCCAAATCTTGGAAACACGCGATTTCTCAAAGATTCAGTCTGTTGAAGACCTTTGTATTATAAATTATACTGTGTATCTTGCTAATTATGTAGTTTATTTAGTGTTTTGTTTGTCCTCCAAACCCTTTTAAAACAGACAAAATGGAGGAAAAGTCAGATTTCGCATTATTACAGGCATTGCGACAAAGACGCTACATTTGGTGCGCCATCATGGACACAAAGGCTGCTTAAGGCCGCGTGGGGCCGCGCAGCCGACGGCGTGTGTCCGACCTCTGGAGCATCTGCACGCAGTAGTTCGCGGCGAAGAGGTTCGCTGGCTTCTCGCAGAGCCGCTCCAGGTCATCCACGGTCTGCACGCTCTCGGCCGCAGCGGAGAGCGCATCGAGCGCTGCGTCCACACGCACGGCGTTCAGCGTAGCAGTCGTAGACTCGATCGATGACGTCGAGAGCAGCTTGACGGTGGACGATGCGTTCCCGGCGTCAACGGGCAGGCTCTTGAGCACCTCAGCGTGCGCAAAGTAGACGTCCTTGATCTGCGTGTGCAGCGTGATGCCGATGACCGCCAGGTGGTCCAGTCGCTTTAGCTGGCGCATCGCGTTCCACTTGCCCGTCTGGGACTTGCCGTCGAACGTCACGACCTGGCCAGCGGCATCTTTCACCATCGAGATGGTCGGCACCACACCGTCGTTCTCCTGCCACTGCTCGCTCAGGCCGTTCTTCACCGGGTAGCGACTGCCGATGAAGGTCGCCAGCGGGTCCAGCGGCAGGAGCATCGTCAGCACGTTGGGCAAGTGGACCTTGCGCAACAGCAAATCGATCCAGCTGAACGTGTCGGACGTCGAGTAGCTAAAGTAGTATACGCCTGGGAGCGTCTGTACCCAGCTGTTCTCTTCAGCAGCACCCTGGGTGGATAGACTCCAGAGGCACACGTCCTTGAAACCCGGCTGGAAGATCTTACTCTGGAACACGCGCTTCACGTAGGCGTCGATGGACTCGTCCTTGGCCTTGTTCGTGAGCCCCCACTGGTCCAGCTTGGCGTCGTAGAGCTCCTGGGTACTGGAGCCGCCAATCCCCAAGACCGTAAGCACGCTAACAAGCAGATTCTTGACGGTGTCCCCGATCTCCGAGAAGCCGTTCGCCAAGGTCGTACCCTGGTTTGGGGACGAGATGGTCGTGATCGACGACACCCAGTCCTTGCCACCGGCGAAGAGTGGGTTCGTCGTGGCGTCCTCGACGATTGGA
>JAASGK010000084.1:0-47776 GCA_023334195.1 Globisporangium emineosum
GACCAAAAGAACCAGCGTATTCTGGTGTTTCTGACGGTACCTTTTTCGCGCCAAAAAGTTGAAAATTCAAACCAAACGAGTTCAAAATCTGACGGAAAAATCATTTTTTTGGACAGACCGTGACTTTCTGGACCAACTGTACAGTACAAAAATATTGTACTTTTTGTTAATGTAGTTTTTACTAAAATACAATATTATTGTATTTTTTTACTATAAAGGTAGTTTGACTCCTCAGCCGAACTCTGACATCAATCAGTTTCAAAGAGGCATTAAAGGTGTCCAAACAGCCCCAAATTGCATTTGACAACATGGCTTCACTCGTGGTGACATCTTGTTGTCGAATTCCAGGCTGAAACAAGTGAATAAATATGATCAAAAGCTTGGCAATTATTGATCAAGTATAGACCCCTGCTTTCTCAAAACAGTGAACGTAGGAGCGAGGTCGGTGGATTTATCTGTAATCGTACATCGGGTGTTCTAAAAATCGGGCCCTTGCAATTTGGTCAAGCGATGGATGGCGCCCGATTGACCATGAAGAAAATCGGAAGTAATTCCAAATGTCCTTGCAGATGTCCCGAATCACTGCCCATTCGGACGTGTCCAGTTATCCCACTCGCAAAGCAGAATTCCGTCAATCTACCTCACCTGCTCTTTGGGATACGATGAAATTCAGTACCGGTGCAAGTTGACCATAAACTCCCTAACTCATCAGCACCACCTTGAGGTATTCTCCACCGGAACTTTGCACGAAGCAAGTGGAGCATCTCGACAAGCGACTCATTGCGCAGCAATTTTGCACAACTGAGCTGAGGCTCAGTGGTGATTTAGCCAATTGGAGTTCAAAAAGTCGTGAATGCTGCTCTTTTATTATTAATTGGTATTGGCTGATTCAGACAATGTTTAAAAATTACAAACTTTCTTTGTCAGCAATTTGAAACAGAATTGACCGATTTCGATTTCCGGATACGTTGAAGAAACTGGCCTTGTATACAGGTGAATGTCTTGGAGTGTATACAAGTTCAGATCTCCATTTGGTACACCATTGTGCTTTTGTATCTCTGTCTATTTTTCGGATGGCACCACGCAACACAACCCGCTCGCTATACACAGCCGGAAAATAAACGAATTGACCGGGCGAAACGTTCTGGAAGAGCTCATTTCGCACACGCACACTGTTATTACATGTATTTGAGCATTTATTGCGCACAAGCGCAGCAGCACGATGGACGGAGCGAACAAGTGCGCTCCGTCCACCGATTACGAAGACGACGAGGAGGACAGCAGAACCAGCGGCGGCGTCCGTGTGACTCACAAGGCCTCGGCGGTCGTCGCGTTCGAGCGCGAAGTGCCATCGCAGCTCCCGCTCCCCGCGCCATTTTCAGTCAGCCAGTCCATCTCGCCACACGCTCGTCCGATCACGCCCAAGGCTGTGAAAGCCAAGCGTGGATCGAGTGGATCCTCGTCCACTGGAAATTCTGAGGGTGGCTCGCCCTTGGCGCTGACGATCGTTCCAGCAGCAACAGCTCCAGTGAAGACCATCAAGTCATCTCCACAGCCACCGCCGCCGATCAAGCGCATCCGGAAGCGCAAGCTGAGCGCCAAGCAGATGAAGCGCTGGCTCGAGAAAGAGGAGGAGGACTCCCAGATCTACAACCTCACGCTTGACGTGAACGAGCTCAAGCAGCAGCTGCAGTACTTCGAGTTGCAGAAGAGCCTGCACGCGACGCGCATGCTGGTCGCGCGCCAGAACTTCACCGGCGGCGCAATGCGCACTGTGAACATGTTCTTCAAGATGTTTCAGCGCGGACTGCGCGAGTGGAGCCCAGACGAGTACAGATTCATCCAGTCGAGTCTGGACGAGCAAGTTGGGCTGGGCACGGCGGCGTTCGGGAGGCAGTTGCTGATTGAGCAGTGGGCTCGCTACACGACGCTCTTCCAGATCCGGTCGTTCGTCAACTTGTCCGTGAACCTGCTCTCAAGCGACCCAGCGTGCACCATTGTGCAGTGTATCGGGCAGTTTGAAGGGTGGCTCTCTCGCCAGGCGATCGAGGCCGTGTTCCCGCACATCCTGCACGACGAAGAGCTTGTCAAGCGCGTGCTTGAGAGCAAGTTCCTCTGTCCCGCGACGACGCTCCTGTACTTTGACGTGAGCGGGACGATCGTCCGGTACGACGCGCACGCCGACATCTTCGAAGGGCTTAACTTGCTGTTTGCGGCGAACCCGCGCGACGCGATCACGATGATGGCGAACGCGCGGATCGGTGACGCGAGCATGATCCCGAGCGACCGTGAGGACGACGACATCGTCAGCATCAGTAGTTCGCTGCCGCCGCGAGAGGAGAGGTTCGCAGTTGTAGAGAAAGAAAACGCAGAGAGTGACCGCCACTCGGTCGAGTTCCTGCTGTCGTAAGAGCTCGAGTACCGGCGTTTGTCTACTACAGAGCTTTGGCCAAGGTCCCAACTGAAGTAACCAAAATATTTATGACTTCGAGTCACACCATGTCATGTTGTGATGGTCCTTTCGTTTGCGACCCCAGTTGGTGGTCGTAACCTTCAGCAGTGGTAATCTTCAACAATGGGTAAGCAACGTGATTGCCAGCCACCTTCAGAAATACGCACGCTCCTATTAATAATGCCCCGAGGAAGAGAACGGATTTCCACTTTCCTCTTTTCTCTCATGATGGTCGTTTCAAAGCCAGCAGCACATCGGCAGTGTGACAGTGAGTCGCAATGCCTCGGTTCAACAGCTATAGTCAGAGTAATGGCTACGCGGACGTGCAGGCGCTGTACCAGCTCACGGCAGCTGCAGCGTCGTCTTCCTCTTCCAGGGGCAGCTCCAAGAAAGTTGCGCCTCCGCAGAGAAAGCCCCGCCACCTCGAGCCTGTTCCAGCCAAGCAACTTGGGGCTTCCTCGCTGCTCAGTCAGTGTCGGAACCAGCAGCAACCGCACCTGCTGGATCCTGAAGAGTGCTCGATCAGCTCCAAGCAATTGAGGTCACTGGTATCCACCACGGTCACGATTGACAGACAGTTTGCTCCGAAAAGCGCGAACGAGAGCGTCAAATACCAGCATGTGCTGCGCCAGCCTCACTCGCAACAGCAGCCAAACCAACACGTTGTCGACCCAAACGAGTCGTTTCGAAGGCGTTCAAGAAGTAACAACTCTGGTAGTCGAGAGCGACGGAAGGTGGATGCTGTGCTTTCAAAGCTGGACGCTGGAGGGTACAGCTCTCGCCCAGTAGTATTAAAGCTAGCGTCAAGTACGGTAGCCGAATCCCAGCAGCGTGAAGAAGAAGAAGGACAAGATGATGAGGCAGATGGCGATCCGCCTCAAGAGAGCTCGGGTATGCGAAATCCTCGCTACTCGGCGCATGTTCGTGCGCTTCAGGAGCTCAAGCAGCATCACAATATACCTACGAAAACGCCACAATCCAATCAGGCTTGGATGCAAGCCATAGACCTGAGCAGCATGCACGGAACCACACTGGCGCGCTATCGGCGCCTAGTTGGCATGGTCGTGCGGAAGAACCTGCTGCACATACTCGCCAGTGTGGCTCAGAACGTCGCACTTATACGAAAACAGCACCGCTGCGCCGCGAGAATTCAAGTTTTGGTGCGGGAGTTTCTGTTGCGGAGGTGCCACGAGCATATTACAAGACGCGAATCGAGCGCAGTGATCGTTCAGTGTGCGTGGAGGTGTCGGCAAGCACTAATCGAGGTCGCAGCGCTTCAAAATGACCGAATTCGGCGGATCGCTCTCCAAGAAGTGGCGGATTTTCGAGACAAAAGAGCTGCAACGAGGATTCAGAGGAATTTCCGAGCGCATGCAACATGGAAATTATGGACTCGAAGACGAGATCGGGCTTGCAGAACACTGATTGTGACGTGGCGAGGCAAGAAACTCAGGCAGCAAGCACAGACCAACAATGAGAGCGGCGAACGACGACTTCCAAGAAATCCTGAAGAATGTGAATTTGCAGCTCAAGGTTGTGGCGACGAGCTACATGTTGACGTGACGCAGTATCAAAAATCCGATTTGGTGGCCCCAGATCCCCGAGATTTGCAATCCCAGCCTGCAGCGGGCGATGTAGCTGAAGAGCCTTGTGCTGCAGAGGCTCATGAGCTACGCGAGGTGGTCTCATTGGTGTCGGCCGAGCAGTCAGCGCCATTGGTACCAAAGGTACTATTGGTTCCAAACCAGCAACGAGAGGACACAGAGGTCAATTTGCCTCCAGTGATGGGCTTTCACATACCACTTGCGGGTAAGCTTGAGGACAATAGCAATCGAAACGTGGTTCGTATGTCTGTTTCCACAGAAGTGGGTGTCATTGAGAGTGAGAGTCGTGGGGAGAATTTAACTGGCGCTTATTCACACTCAAGCGGTACGTTACGTGGGTTTGAAGAACCAAAGCTGAGATCTGAATCGAAGATTCAAGTGAGCGAGCTCAAGGCTACAGCAGTTCAAGAACTTCCTACCCGGCTATCAGTCGGCTTTGGTGGTGATACATCGCGGGCTGTTGGCTCATCATCCACGCCCGAACTACCTTGTCGTGCTACCTCGGAGGCTGCTTCTCCCACACAGAAGAGCGAGGTGGCCATCGCTGCTGAGAGAGTGCTGGCGCGATTTCTCGCTCGCTGGAAAGAGTGCTATCAAGAAGCTGCTCGTCGTGAACGTGACGCAGAATCCCGAGTCTGTGTAAAGGTCCAAAGTCAAGTGAGAAGGTGGATCGCTGTGAATCGAGTGCGCGTTGTCCGGCAACTAGCGATTCGCTCGCTACGAGCTCAACTGGAGAGCGCTTGGCTCTCAAGTCGTTTGCATGCTACGGACCAAGTTCAAAGTGCTGCCAACGAGGCGTTTGGTGAAGACGAAGAAGACGCTGCTGACAGTGACAACAACAGCAGCGATGAAGAACAGGAACTTTCACTCTCGGACCAGACCTCGAAGTGGACGAGTGGAAAGGCCAGTTGCAGTGCGTTTCTGCCCATGAGGAATGGAGGAATTCCGCCTGGCGTTCAGCTTCAGCAGCTCGAGGCCACGAGTTTCTGGAAATGGAGCTGGAGTGCCGAGGCGTGGACTACGATGCAGTAGAATCGATACATTTGAGATTAGAGAGCTCCATCGTGCCAGATTTTTGCTTGTTAAACAGGCCCAGTTCGACCGCGTGAATCGATAATCGGTTTACAGATTTACAGAATCCGAGCCAACTGCTGTTTGAGCGAGATTTTCGATACATTTTCTATTGAGATTTCGCCCAAATTTAGCGGGGAATTCTCAATAGAAAATGTATCGAAAATCTCGCTCAAACAGCAGTTGGCTCGGATTCTGTAAATCTGTAAACCGATTATCGATTTGTAAGGTCAGTGGGCATTGGTTTTACTTGGACGGGTAAATTAGTTTGACATAAAATAGCACCACACTAAATGATGTATCTAGTTCATCTGTGTGGATATTTTGATACACAGAGTAGATCAATCTGTAACAGCTCTTCGCGTGTAGCCATTTCAATGCCAGCACGATAAGCCAAGTCTCATTGCTTAAGTAGTACATCCGAGTTGAGCTCTTCACGCGTTGAGAAGAGCGAACGAGGATTCATGCACGCTGCATCCGTCGTTACCAGCAACTCAAGTGGCCTCGCGCCAGCTTCCCGCGGAGGTCCCAAGAGCCCCACGGAAGTGCGGCGCCAGGGCTTCGAGACCGTCGCGAACGAGCTCAGCTCGCGCGGCGAGCGATTCGAGTTTGAAGAGCTCTCACAGGAAGACGTACCGCAAAACGTACACATGCTGCAAATACGCAAAAACCCTTGGGACTTCAATGCGGATCGGCAAGTAAGCGTATGACTTGATGCTCACTATGTGGTGCTGTTGTGTGTGTGTGTGATTTGGCAATTAGGAATTCGGAGGCGTGCTGGTCACGCCGGACCAGATCCGCGCCGCGTTCCAGTTCCTCGACATCGACAAGAAGAACCGCGTGACGCTCGAGAACCTGCGCGCGCGCCTGAGCATCTTCTACGACAACCTGAGCCTTAAAGACGCCAAGCTGCTGCTGAACGAAGAGACGGAGCTCACCGAAGAGTACCTAAACACGCTACTGCTGACGAACGAGGTCAAGAACTTTGATCCCGCCGCTGAGGCATTCAAGGCGTACGACCCCGAGGAGAGCGGCTTCATCTCGCGCGACATGTTGTGCTACGTGTTCGAGCGACTCGGCTACGGGTCCCTCACCGAGGAGGACCTCAACATCCTGATTTCCTGTGCTGACGCCGACGGCGACGGCAAGATCAACCTGTCCGACTTTCGCAAAATGCTCCAATAATCAGTTGCACGTTTGCTTGTTCGTATGTATATTTGCTTCTTGATGCTTGCATACCGCCTCTATCTATTCGAGAGAGAGATGCAACCACTTGTAAACATGTTTCTTACAGACAATGCTCCGTCAAAATGACGACGACGGACACCTTGTGATCATGCGCTTTGTGCTCTAACGCCGCACACACGATCGCAGTGTTCTCCATTCATCCATCCATTCTGCGTTGCTCTTGCTGCTTCGCATTTGTGTCGTTGGCCTCCTGTGCTCGACGCGTGCTTTCCTACAGGTGCGATATAATGATGGTGGTGGTGGTATTGTTGCGGTGGCTCCAGTGATGTGAAGTCGCTCGCGTTCGCTCTACTTCTTCTTGGCTGGCGCAGCGGCGTCTCCGCCCTCGGCCTTCATCGCGGCCTTCTTGGCAATCTTCTCCTGCAGAGCCTTCGCGTCCGCTTCTCTTCGGGCGTTTGGGTCGCCCTTCGAACCGGCCTGCTTGGTGGCTTTCGCCTGACGCGCCTGAGCTCTCTGCGCATTGCATTGAGTTTATCATTAGAGACACGTTCCGCGCACGCAGCAAACAATAACAAAGCAAGTCACCAAACAAAGTTCTTACCGCGCGATCCGTGTCTCTCTGGTTGCCACGAGCCATCTTGCTTACTTGTTTAAATGTGTTGGGGGTCTGCATACAGAGGGCACAAGACGGCAGGTGGTTTAACATGATTAGTCTCATTTCCACACGTTCACGCCGAGCCACAGTTTCATTCGCATCGCATCCAAGACACGTTCTTCTTCATGACCCTCGTAGTAATAGTTATGTGCAAGAGACGCACATGCCGCCCTTCTTCATTCACAAGTGTCATTCCACCGCGAGTGCAATGGCACACACGCTTCGTTTGGCAAGCATGTGGCGATGCGCCATTGCTCCTTGTCAATGATAGCATGCCGCCATCAGCGAGGAGCTACATACGCGTTGCGGGAAAGAACGCGGGCTTGTGCAGGGGGGAGGGCAGACACACACGCATACACATACATGTAGAAGTAGAGCGCACAGGCACGTACATATGGGGCGGCTCCTGCTGAGTGAGGCGCAAATGGTTCTCGAACGACGCACTCGCTCCAATCTTAAAACTTTGGCTGTTTCGCGGTGCTTCGAGTCGGTCGATGAAAGGAGAGCCGCCCTGGCGGTCCGACCCCACGAGGGCCGGTTCCGATTTGTGGAGCGAGTGAACCGGTCCGGCTCGGGTCAAGGCGATTTTTTCGGACTTAAGGAGGCGGAAACAGTACCTACACTCTCGCCAATCCCACAGTTCAAATAGAAACGAACGCAAAGAAGAAAGCAGCAATTGTTCATCACATGCGCGCGATGGCCGCAGGACGCAGCAGTAGCAGCAGTACCAGCGGCGCGCAATGGGGGAGCACGCGTACGCGGGTCTCTGTGAGCGCCCGTGGCTCTCCGGTGTCAGCAGCGGTAACAACAGCAAGCAGCTCGTACGAGCACGAGCAGGTGAGCGGAAGCTCGCAGGGCGGTCCGCTTGGTGGCGTAACAAGCACATCGGCAGCAGAGCTGCACGATGAAGACGAAGACAATGAAGATAATACGACTTTAAGCACCAGCAACAGCAACCCGCTGTATGGCGAGAGCGAAGACGAGTATGTAGATGACGACGACGACGACGAGTGGGAGGACCTCGGCCGCAGCAAGCCCGTGTTTCGCGACTTCAAGTTCCCAGAGCCTCTCGGAGACGCCGACGACAGCGAATACGCGCCATCTGATGCAGACGAGAAGGACAAAGAGGATCTGTTGCAGCATGCGGCTGTGAGTGACAATGACGATGATGATGACGACTTGTCAGCGAGTGATCTGGAGGACGAAGAGGAGGAATCGTCGGTCGCCGGGCTCTTTGCGAGCGTGATTCGCCAGTTTGGAGGCGCGGCAAAGAAGACAAGAAACAACAACAAAGACACGGGTGAAGACTCGAATGCATTCACTGAGCAAGACAGAGAGTTCTGGGCGACCCCAGAGGAGAAACAGCAGTGGGCTGCGCGATTCGACGCCGCGAACCAGCAGTTTGTGCACAAGTACGGCTGCCGCATCGACTCGCCCGCGCACCCGGAAGCGAAAGCCAAGCTGCGCCGAGAGAAGAAGAAGAAGAATGTGTACACACTCATCCTCTTTGCGCTCTGCGTCGCGTATCTTGTACAGTTGGTCGCGATCTCCACGAACTCGGTGCTGACGGTCCAGTCTGTGGTCGACAGTGTGAAGCACGGTGTCGAAGGTATCCCGCACGTCTATCAAAGTGTGCTACAGAAGCTCTCATCGCTGGCACTAGATGCAGCGACAGAGAGCAATGGCGTCACTTCGAATCCGACCGATTCGACAACAACTGCCGCACGGTATGAAGCTGTGGAGGAGGAGGAAGCCGTTGCGACAACATATGAAGCTGCGAGTACAGAGCAGACGGTGGCTGACGATTCGGCAAACCTTGTCGAGGAACGAGCAGTGGAAGTGGACGAAGTCACTGTTCACGTAGAGGAAATCGCGGCTGAGGAAGAGCCAACAGCGGAACCTGAGACCAAAGGCTCGTTAATTTACGACCTTGTCAAGCACTCCGTGGACCATCACGAAGAACATACTAACCTGGTGTTATCATCGGATGGCATTGTGAACCCGAAGGACGAGACAATGTCAGCTGAGTCATCACAGATCGAAGAAGTGAAGGAAGAGCAGAATGTAGCAGATTATGCGACAGTCGCCGTGCAGCTGTGCTCCAAGTTGCTGAAACATCTCGTGAGATCCAAGGGCGACCAGAAAGTGCAAGACACAGCGATCCGCGCGTGCGACGCAGCAGTTGCGATCGCGACGCAAGATTCCGCGAACGGGGTGGAAGCACACGTGCTGCGAGGCGATCTCTGGAGCCTCGTGTCGGAGTTTGACGCTGCTGACAACGACTACAACACTGCTGCAGCGTCTGTGACGACCAGCGGATTACAAGAGGACCAGAGCAACCTGAACCAGCTCTCTCAGGAGATCCAGAAGAAGATCCTAGCAAACCGATGGATCAACATGTTTATGAACAAAAGTTACAAGCAGCTGCGTCAGGAGGTCGCTCGGGTCTCCAAGGCGGGTGAGTACTCTACCCCAATTCGCTCGCTCGCGTCCGACTGGCTACTCGTGCTCAAGAAGAAGAAGCAGCCGTTCGAAGTCCTGACTGCCACGAAAATGTGGACGCTGCAGCGACTCAAGTACTCCTGAAGAGAGACACCAAAGACTTACAGTTGTATGAGTATAGCCCAACAGCGTTGATTTCCATTTTCTTCTATGATGACCAACCAAACAACCACCCGCAACAAGAAAATTAACTACCCCCTCTCAAATTTGTAAATAATACGACGATATACGCGCTAGCAAGCCATCCGAAATCAACAGTGCGTTCTCTATTGTTCATCTTCGTCCGCGCCGTCGTCCTTTTCTTCATCCTCGCTCTCATTGTCGTCATCGCTGCCACTCTCCTCGTCCTCCTCGTCGTCTTCTTCTGAAGCTTGAGCTTGTGTTTCTGCGGCCGCCTTGGCAGCCTCCACCTCCTTGAGCTCCTCCACTTTCTTCTGCAAGTGCTGCACTTTCGTCTCGTTTTGCTTGGTTTGTTTGTTCTGCTGCAGGAACTCGATGAGGTCTTCGTAGAACTCGACGGTCTCGGGGCTGCACTCGATCGCGCGCTCGAGGCACTGGACCACCTGCTGCGCGCTGTCGCCGCCGCCCTTGGCCATGAGCATCGTCGCGAGGTTGTAGTGCAGGTTGCCGTTCGACGAGAACCGCGCGGCGGCGTCTCGGTACACCTGCACGGCGCCGTCGAGGTCGCCCAGCTCCCCGCAGCAATTCGCGAGCGCGGCGAGCGTCACGCTGTACGCCTTCATGTGGTCGTCTCGCTCTTCTGCTTCTTCTCTGGTGCCGTCAAGCTCTTCAGCACTAAGCGCCAGCGACTTCTTCAGGCTCTCGATCGCGGCATCGTGCTGCTCGAGCGACATGTACGTGATGCCGAGGTGGAACCAGATCGACGCGTCGGCATCGCTGAGCTTGCTCGCCTGCAGGTACGTCTTGAGCGCCTGCTGCGGCTGCTCGTCCGCCGCGTACACGTCGGCGAGGTGGCTCAGCGACGCCAGATGGTCCGGACGCGCCTTCACGGCGGCCTGGAACGCCGCGAGCGCGCCTTCGAACGACTCCATCTGCTCGAACGCGAGCCCCGCGGCGAACGCGTCGTCAAAGTCGAGGTCCTCGATCTCGCGCATCTCGCCGTCGTTCGCATTGTCCTCGTTTTCGTCCTCGTCGGCTTGCGCAGCTGCTGCCGCCTGGCGCCGCTGCTTCTTCAGCTGCTTCTTGCTGAGCGTAGCTCTGTTGTTACCATTAGCACCACCATGGCTGGCGCCGCTCGGCTGCGACGGGAGCTTGCGCTTGAGCTGCTGCTTGAGCTTGCTCTTGCCCATTATTTCTGATGGATGCCTGTCAAATGAAATGTGTGACTTACTTGAGCACCCAACAGCAGCCGCAAACACTGGCCAGCAAGCAATTTCGCAATTCCATCCAATCATAATCTATTAAATTTGAATTTCAGCCAATCATGAAGGATTATTTAATGAATCTATCGACAGTGTCTGAGAGCATGAAGAGTCGTGACCACAGATGAAGAGCTCCAAACCGCATTTGTGCAGCTCTTCGTCATTGAGAAAGCTGCAAGCCAACGCAGCAACCATCTGCATTACTCCACCACAAGCAGCAGCATGTTGGGCGCGCCAGGTACGAGCTCGGGTCGCCCGGGCACTGGGACTGGTCAACGTCCAGGTACGGGGCAGGGCTTGAACCCGATCGTGAATGGCGGTCGCCCTGGCACCGGCCAGCGCAGCATGCTGGGCTCCTCTGCAGGCGGCAGACCGCTCACGCAAGGACGTTTGGGCACGGGCCAGCAAGCGCCAGCGACACCAGGGCAGACCGCGGGCTTTGGTGTGAGCCTGAACACTGAGGTGAACGTATCGGACCGCCCCGTGACCCAGCAGGGAATGATGGGCATGCGTGTGGGCACGGGCAGTATGGGACCTGGACGCCAAGTGCAGGACGCGAGCTTCTTCATGGGTAAGCTACACTCCAAGACCGCGGAGCTCACAACCGAGGTGGAGAAGCTACACAAGGAGATCGAGCAGGACGCTAAGGACAAGACCCAGTACGCGCAGCTCGAGCGCAAGTACGAGACGCTCGCGTACGAAGTGCGCGACCTGGAGGGCCAGCTCGCCGACTACAATCTCGCGATGGACAAGCTGCGCAGCGCGACGGACCCGCAGGAGATCCGCCAGGTGCAGGAGCAGCTGCACCACCGCAACGGCAAAGAGGCCGAGGAGGTTGACCGGATCTTCATCCTGCGCCAGGAGCAAGAGAAGGCCGTGCGCCGCATGGAGGACGAGATGAACGAGATCCACATGAAGCACCAGGACAAGATCAACCAACTCGCGCCGCAGAAGCTCCAGCGGTACAAGGAGTTGCTGCAGGAACACCACCAGACCGAAGTGGAGATCGAGGCACGCTCGCAGGAGCTCGAGATGCTCATGCACGCGATCCACCAGAAAGAGGCCGAGCTCAGCTCTGACCGGTACCGCGATGAGTACGAGCAGCTCGAGAAGCAGGCGCGCCGCCTGCAGAAAGAGCGCGACAGCATTCAGGAAGATGCACGCACGGCGCTGATGGATCCGAACGAAGCGAGCGCGCTTTTGCTTGCGAAGGTCAAGGACACGAAGGCGAAGATCGAGAGCGTTGAGAAAGTGGTCCAGGTTGCCGAAGAGGAGAATCAGGAGCTCCGCAAAACTCTGAGCGAGATGCAGAACGAACTTGAGGAGCGCGTGAACGGCGGTGGCAAGGACGACCCGGCGCAAAAGTACGAGCTCCTGTTCCAGCGTGACAAGGAGATGACGGCGTTCCTCGATAGCTTCCCCGCGAAGAAAGAGGAGGAGCTCCACGCGCACCGCCAGTCGCAGCTCATGATCGTCAAGCTACTGGAGCACATCTCGAGCGGCATGACCAAGGAAGACAAGCTGCTGCCGACGGCGAACGCGTCCAACCTGGAGGAGATGAAGCGCGACCTGACGTTCAAGGAGCGCCAGCTCGAGTCCTCGTTCACGACCAAGCAGCGGCTGACCATGGAGCTGCAGAAGCGCCAGGCCGAGCTCGACAAGGTGAACACGTTGGACACCAAGATCTCGCTCGAGCTGAGCAGCCTACTGCAGAAGATGGACACGATGACGTCGGACATGGGCGAGTTCGGCAAGATCGACTCGCTCAAGGAGACCCACCAGCAGACCAAGCAGTACCTGCAGCGCATGAAGCAGCAGTACATCCGGCGCCGCGACGCGATCAAGCAGCAGGTGAACGCGCTCAACCTGCAGCTGGAGAACCTCAAGCAAACGACGGCGAACCACGACACGGCCAAGAACCTCGACTCGCTCGAGCAGAAGCTGCGCCACCACGAGCAGAACATCTTCCACCTGAAGGAGTACATCGACACCAAGTCGCGCGAGATCAACTACGAGCACGTCAAGCAGGACTGCTTCAAGGTGCTGCAGGACCTCAACGCGCTGCGCATCAAGCAGCAGGGCATGCTCGGTGCGATCTAAGCAAGCTCCCAATAGCACCTGCGGTGAGTCGGTAAACGGCAAATGGCATCTATATGTATGGACAACACAAAACAAATACAAACACGAATATATGTTCCAATACATTGGATAGCTTGTGCGTTGATGTCCCTGTTATCGAATGCTCGTCGCGGTGCGGATCGTCTGCTCGTCATCATCGTACTCGTACAGATTGAGCTCTTCCGGTGCTTTGCGGACCTCCCTGGCGTCCACAAACTCGTGGTTTAGCAGGAAGCCGATCTCGTAGAGCTTTCGCACACGCGCCTCCTCTTGCCGCTCTCTGTGGGAATAATCTGAAGCTCTAGAAGCCCCAGACGCTGCTGTCATTGCTGCGGAGACTGACGCTGCGACTGGCGCTGACGGCGCAACAAACGCGCCGCTAGTGTCATCGATCCCGATCGGCTCCAACGTGCCGATGACTCCCGCTTCCCACAGCAATGCACCATCGAAAAGCGCGACTAGGTCGCTCGGTGTGCGGACAATGCTGCTGAACGCGCCGAGAAAGTCCCCGGCCTCGTCGTACCGGATGATGCGGCCCTGGGCGTCAAAGTACAGGTCGATGAAGCACGAACAGGTCAGCACACGGCCGAGGATCTTGTCAAGCAGCCACTGGTACTGGTACTGTTGCTGTTGTTGTGGAGTCCTCCCATTATCGACAAGAAGAAGGTGCGGAAAGATGTTTGCGATCGTCTCGACCGTCACCTGCAGTTTGAACTCACCCCGCGTGCGCACGATGGACACTTGGTCCGTGATCACGACGTCGAACGACTTCATCCGAAAGTCGTGGAGTGCGAAAAATGCCGAGTACCGCCGCCACTGCTCGAGCATGAGCGGCACGCTCACTTCAATCGATCCCGCCTCCATCACGGGCGACATAATCGACTGGAGAAACGCAAAGTGGTCCACTTGGGGATAGCTGCTGGTCGAATAACAGCCTCCAATATAGGATGCGGGTCGCTTGCGCTTGGACGATGACGACACGCTCCTGTTCATCAGCGTCATGCGCTCGCCTGGTGGAGTGTACCCGTCGCGAAAATGCTCGTAGAACGCGCGTGTGGTCTTCACGAGCGAGCCAGCTGTGTCGTCGCGTCGCACCATCACGCGGCTCGCGAGGATACTGCGCAGTAGCAACAGGTTCGCCACCTCCTGCTTGAGGTCGTTCACGTCCATGTGCAGACTCGTCTCAGTCACCACGCGCTTCTTTCGAAAGTGGCGGAACCGCTCGTCGCCGCCCACGCCACAGCCGTCGTCAGCATTGTCTCGCCACACTAGCCGCTCGTCATTATAGACAGCAGCCTCGTCAGATGCACCACCACTCGCATCATCGCCATCATCACCTTCGTCGTCCTCGCTCGTCGTCGCGTTGCTGTTGCTGCCAGTGGAAGTGCCGAGGTCATTCATACACGCGTGAAGTGGCTGCTTGTGCTTGTGACTTGGCGGGCATTGCTGCCGCGCGACGGGCGACGCGAACGCGTACGCGATCTCGTCCTCCACGCTGATCCGACGCATCTGAGCGTACTGCTGCTGCTGGTGGAGTTGTCGATGGGGCAATGAGCCTGGAGCGAAGGCTGGCGATTGAGAGCTCTTGCAGCGCTTGTCCTTATTACGAAGTTGTGGTTTGTGATTGGGACTAGCTGTTGATGAAAAATGAACGCGGTAATTGATTTTCTAGAAATAGTTTATAGCAAATTTAACAGAGTATTAATATTGAGAGCAGTTCGCCTTGATAATCGAGCCAGATGTCGAATATGATTGTAGAAATACTATGCTGCATCAAGCAAGGAGGGATTGCATTTAGTAGTCAAAAGATAGTGTGGCCTTCATGCAACACTTATTTATGACTCAGACAACATTTGCACCTGCATGTAATTATTCAAATATTTTTTATTATGAGGTATACAGTAGTTGTATAACTGAAGGGTGACGCATTGCGTGTCACGAGCGACAAATTGAAGTCGGACCAACACTCTGTTTACTCGCTCACATTCAGATCACGATTCATAAATGAATTTCTATGTCCTTACAAATTTCAGCACAAACGAAAAAGATACTTTTGGCAATTCATTTTTGAATTGTGGCTCCCGTTGGTGCATGCTGGCTGAAGAGAGAGAAAAACAAACGTGACATCAACGCAAACACAAAAGAAAGATCGACGGCGGAAGATAAGGCAAGCGAGTAGCTCCATCCAAAAGCAAGAGAAAGGTGCGCTTGTTGGCTGCGAGCGACTGTTGTGTATGCAGTCACTGTATGAGCTGCTATCGTGGCACTGTACGTGTGTGTTGCTGTGATTTGTTGTGTGGTGTGACTGACGATGTATTTTGCGTGTGCCTTCTTGCAGATGACGAAGAAAGTGCTGTGCATGAACCCGGGGCCGATTGAATTCGAGCAGCGCGTGCTCAAGGAGTTCTCGGCGGAAGGCATCTCGCATGTCGACAAGACCGTGATCGAAGTGTTTGGCCAGGCGCTCGAGAAGATGCGCAAGGTGTGGGTTTGATTCCGTCAAGAAGAGATGCTAGCATGGAAGCTCTGTCTCTCTCTCGATTTGTGTGACCACTGGGTTTGCTAACGAGTTGGAGACTCTCTCTCTCTCTGTGGTTTGTTTGCCTTTGCAGGTGTTCTTGGCTCCAGATGGTCAGCCGCTGGTTGTTGCGGGCTCCGGCACGCTCGGCTGGGACATGGTCGGGGCCAACTTGATCAACCACGGAGACCACGTGCTCGTCGTCAACACCGGTGCGTCGACTGCCTCTACACGCGTCCAATGGATTGCCTATCATATCCACGACATCTAACGTGGCGTTTTCGTTGTTGTGATTGCTAGGCTACTTTGGCGACAGCTTTGCGGACTGCTTGGAGCGTTATGGCGCCAAGACGACCCACCTTCGCGCGGAGGTCGGCCACCAGCCGACGGTCGCTGAGCTGAGCAAGGTGCTCACCAGCGACACCAAGTTCAAGCTCGTCACGATCACCCACGTCGACACGTCGACTGGTGTGCTCGCGCACGTGAAGGAATTCGCGGCTGCGATCCGCAAGCACCAGCCGGACGCGATCGTTGTCGTCGACGGCGTGTGCGCTTTGGGCGGTGAAGAGTGCCGCATGAAGCAGTGGGACTTGGACGTTGTGCTCACCGGCTCCCAGAAGTGCGTCGGTGTGCCAGCTGGTCTGAGTCTCTTGGTGATCCGTCCTCGCGCGCTCCAGGCGTTTGAGAAGTGCACGTCGACGACTAAGTACTACGTCGACTGGCGCAACTGGCTGCCGATCATGAAGAACTACGAAGCTCGCATGCCGAGTTACTTTGCGACCCCTGCGGTGAACCACCTGTTCGCGCTGAACAAGGGCCTCGACATTCTGTTGGAGAACGGCGGCATTGAGCAGCGCTTCAAGGAACACCAGCTGGTCGCGGACGCGGTCAAGGAGGCCATGAAGGCTCTCGGGTGCTCGCTTGTCACTGCTGAGGGCAGCGGCGCGCACACGTTGACTTGCGTGCGATACCCTCCAGGCGTTGGCGCGACCGATTTCCTGCCAAAGGTGGTGAAGCGTGGCGTGTCGCTCGCCGGTGGTCTGCACAAGAAGATCAAGACCGAGTACTTCCGCATTGGTCACATGGGACCGAGCACGCGCCGTCTCGACCACGTGCTGAAGACCGTGCAGGCGATCGAAGAAGCGTTCATTGAGTGCGGCCACAAGGTCCCGGAGAAAGGCAAGGCGGTCAAGATCATCAAAAAGTTGCAGTCGTCGATTCCGATCAAGCCTGCGTGCTCGTACACCTCGGTGTACCACGGGTGCCCCGTTCCACCAAAGTGCCAGGTGTACACGATCGGCACGCTCGTCGCGGCTTTCGCGGCCGGGTTCCTGATCTCCCAGCTGAAGAAGTAAGGCACAGGTGAGCCATCAAATCAACCTCAGCTGCGTTGGTAAATACACAATGGACAGTTTTCAACATTAGTTTGTATCGCAATGTACCAGGGTGGGAATGATGATTGACTTTCCTGGGTTGCCTCCTATTTTTACCGGATTGGGGGCATGAACTTGGGATTTCAAGAAGCCCATCAAGATGATTGACAACCTGACGCTTGCATCGTAGGGGCAGCTCGTCGGCAGGATGGCTACTCCCCAGACACCAGCAGGTGGAAACATCAGTCAAGTTGTGATCAACCCGTGGCAGAACTCATCGCAGCCGCTGGTGTCGATCGCTGCGACGCTGGTGCTGCATCCCAGTCTGATCTCTTCAGGACACGGACGTAATGCTGGCTCAACCGGCGCTGTTATCCACAAACTCAATCCGCAACAAGTCGCCGCAGTGCTGCAAACTTTCTGGATCGAGCTTTTACAGAACAATGTGAAGGCTGTCAAGAAGATTTTGAGCGAGAACCACTTGAAAATGGACTTCAACGCCGCGCGGTACCGCCCAAGCACCGAGGGCACGGCGCTGCACATCTGCGCGCAGCATGGCTTCTTAGTTATCGCAAAGCTGCTGCTGGATTTCGCGCTTGACATCAACGCGCAGAACAAAGTGGGGTTCACGCCGCTGCATGTGGCGTGCAAGTTCCAGCAAATCGCGGCGGTCACGTTCTTGCTCGAGTATGGTGCGCGCTTGGATGTTCCAGACCATGTGAGTCCTCCCAACAGTGTTAGTTGTATGGCTTGATCAACATTGTTACTGACTTACTGCGTTTGTTTTTCATGTGTGGATCAACAGCAAGGACACACTGCGTTCGATATCGCGCCGTACGCTGTGCTGGACCACTGTGTGTTGCAGCCCTGGTGCGACAAACTCGCCGAGCTGGAGAGCCACAAAATCGAACTGTACGCAGCAAATGACGTCGCGCAGCTCGAATTCAATAGCGCGAGCTTGCACAAGGAACAGTCGCTGATGACCCTCGCAGATGGCGAGAGCCGCGCCTGTAAGGAGAGTTTGCTGCTTCGCGAGACGCAAGCGACGGATTTGCTCTGGAGCGACAACCTGCAACATGCAAAGGAAGAGCTCGTATTTCAAAAAGCAGAGTGCAAAAAGTACCAAATGTTGCTTGAAGACGAGCAAGAAGCACTCGCGACCACGTGGCGGAACCGATTTCAGAAAGCGCAGGACGAACAAACTCAAGCGACAGAGAGGCTTAAAGAGGCAAATGAGCTCGTGGAGCGGACGGAAGAGGAGCTCGAGAACAAGCAGCACACGCTGGATCACCAGTGCGGATTGCTGGAGGCAGCAAGGGAGTTCCCGAATGACCCAGACCTGCAGAGCTGGGTATTGATTTCGATCTGCGTCTTGGCTGGAGACTTGGATGGTGATGGCGGTCTCCATGCTTCACCACTCAACAATGATACAGATGCTGGTGTGTTGGATGTCCGCACGTTTCTGTTTCGAGACGAGACGATAAACGTGGCTCTCGACGCGATAACACGGTTCTCAAAGACGCGGTCTGTGCAACTTGAGGCACTCAAATGCCTCGTCACTCTGATACGAAGCTCGCAAGGTTGCCCAAGTTCCCAACTCCAACATTCCTTTGTGGCTCTGCTGTTAAGGGCGAACGCGCTCGGTGTCGTCCGGGATGCCGTGGTTCATTGCGAGCAAGACCTCGAGATCTTCCAGACTGGGTTTGAAGTCATTCACTACATTTTCAGCAACGCTGGAGGAACGAACAAGGCGGTGCTGCAGTTTTGCCAGACCAAGCGCAACCAGACTCTCTCGATTGAGTTCCTCAGGCTATTGCACCAAGACCAAGCGCTCCATCAAATCGATAGAGCGACACTATCGCGTCTCCATGCGGCGCATTTTCTGTTTACCCTGACAAAGTACAACGTGAAGAAGTCGCTTCTGGACGCGGGTATCGTCTCTGTGGTGCTTGAGCAAATCGACCGAGTCATTGGCGAATCGTCACAGCAAACCCCTAATGATGCGCCGTTGTCAATCTCAGCGATCCGGTATTTTCTGGCAACACTTGCGACCTTGCACTCGATCGCAGCGCCATCCGAGCAGAGGAGAACAGGGATAAACAGCGACAAGACGCTGGATCAGGATTCGAGCGGCTGGGTTACTTTCCAAGTCCAGGAGCTCATCGACAACGTGCAAAGCTTGCTCACAACTCAAGAAGCTGTCTGTTCAATGCAACCTGACGCGCATAGCAAGTGCGCAGAGGACGAAATGATGCACTGGCTGCTCAAACTGCTTCGCAACCTTGTTTGGTATCGTGGAGCTGTCGCAGAGCGGATCCGAGAAGATCTTGGGTCGCTGAACAATTTCGACATGGTCGCAGCCACGATTTGCAGCTCTACTGAGTCTCGAAAAGGATCAACAACCGGTGGCTCTCATGAGGTGATCGCGATGGAGCTCATTCAGGTAGTGTGGATCTGCAGATACAACGAAGAAGGACAGCTGCTGCCGACCCCAGAGCTCGTGCTCCAGTCTCTCGTGAGTTTGCTTAGCGCGAAGACCAAGCAAATTGGGTTTCGTAGCGACGAAGAATTGCTTCTCGAGCTTGCAACTTTCCTGGAAGCCCTGGCGCTCGTAGCGACAAATTGTAAGTGGGCTGTAAGTTTGAATTTCGATCGACAACTTGGGGAGCGTGGATGTGATTGTCTGACCAACTCTGTGGTATTGCTATGCGAACTATTAGCTGCGAATTTGAGAGTGCTTAGCGATCGACAATGCGTGATTGATCGGAGCATACAAGCGATCATGTCGTGGATCTACCAGCTGCACGATTCCATGACGCGCTTTGAGCCGACGCTTTCGGTGGTGTTGGCGCACATCCTGCGCATGTCCCTAGGCATCTTTCAGCATGAGGTCACCAGAAGAGGACGCGTCCCTTGCATTCGACAACTGCACGATCGCTGCAAGCAAATCGGGCTGTGTGCTGTGCTGCATGAGTTTAGATCTTCGGCAAATGGTGAAGGGAACGAAGCCGATAATCAGCGGGGACTTCGAAAGAAAGTCACCTCTGGAGGAAATCAGACCAAGGTCCTCCGCGCATTAGCTCGATCGATTGACAAGTGCGTCCAATGCACGTGTTGGTCTGTGGAGAGTGGTACTCCATCCCTCGAAATCTGAAAAAAATTGCGAAGAACGATGAAGGCAACAAATCCTGCAAAAAGTTCGTGTTTTTTTATTCGTGCAACATTATGAGTTGATACATTACCTTGATGTTGCGCGAATATTTTTAAGAATCCTCCTCCTAAAATACAGCGTTTAGGATCAGTATTTTAGGGATCCTAGAGCGAAAGGAAAAAAGAGAAGAGGAAGAACAGTTGGCAAGTTGAAGCGCAAGGGTTCAAACGACCAGGTAAATTCCTTCGGAGCTCAGTGCCCCATGCCGCGGATGCACTCGCGTACGCAGCTACGCCCGTGCTCTCTCCTCGCCTTTGCGCTCGTCTTCCTCAGTGCTTCTCTCACGACGTATGCCCACTTTGCAGTACTATTATTCACCCCAATAGGCGCCAAGGCGGCTCTCGTATTCTCAAGAGGCATGGCGTGGCGCTGCAGTGCGCTCTCGAACGACGGGCTCGTGGACAACCTCGCGCGCGCAGGGATCGTGCAGTCGCAGCGCGTGATCCACGCGATGAAGGCGACCGACCGCGCCAAGTACATGGGGCAGCACGTCGACGTCGAGACTGCGTACCAGGACGCGCCGCAGCTCATCGGACACCAGCAAACGATTTCCGCACCGCATATGGTAAGAGAGAACGGTGTGGCTACGTGCAGGGCGAGGGAGCTACACAAGGGTACTAATGTGTTGCATCTGTGTGTGTTTGAACGTGAAGCATGCGTTTGCGCTGGAGCTTGCGGATGTCGCGATCAAGAATGTGGAGCACCCGTGTATTCTGGATGTTGGCGCGGGCTCTGGCTATCTAACAGCCTGTCTCGGAAGAATGGTACAGCAAAAACTTTATGCTGCTGCGCTATTATATTGTTTGTCCTGATGGTTTTTGTAATTCTTGAACCGCATCAGGTGGAAGATCTAGACGGCCGCGTGTTTGGGATCGAGCGAATCCCTGAGCTCGTCGCGTTTGCGCAGAAGAATATTGAGCAGGAGGCAAAGGATCTGGTCGAGAGACGCGTGATCTCAGTGCAAAGTACGAGCAGTTTCTCCTTGTTATTGACTAGAAAGGGCGACATCATCATTGACTCCGCATTATGGTTCCTGTGACGATTTGCTCGCCAATAATTGCAACAGGTGCGGATGGCTGGGAAGGACTGCCGAACGAAGCGCCGTTCCATTTTATCCACGTTGGGGCTGCAGCTGTGGTGCCACCTCAATCACTAATGAACCAGGTATGCAGCGTGGATTGCTTCGTTGCAGCTAGTTCGTGGTGTTGTTTGGAAAAAAGTGATGTTCACCAATGTATTCGGTTTCTTGATCAGCTCGCGAATGGAGGTCGACTTGTGGTCCCTGTTGGCGAGCAGGGCATGTCACAAGTGCTGTTGGAGATCCAGCGAACCGATCACACCTTCACGGAGCGCAAGCTCATGGGCGTGTCCTACGTGCCGTTGGTGCGTGAACGTACGGAGCTGTGAGCACGTCGCCGTTCAAGTTACAAGACTGTTGGCGCTGGTTGAGACTGTGACATTGTGATATCAATTAGGATCACCGCGACCATGGTGGACGCTATCTGTGGGTATTGAACGCCCGCGATGCATATCTTTTGTATTTGTTGTTGTGAAGAATGCAAGTCTGACTTTTGCGTGAAAAAAAACGTGTTCGAGCTTGACTCCGTGAAGCCACCCCCGAGTCACAAATTATATTATTACCGCATCAACTGATGACAAGGTCTGACAGAGAAAAGCTGTTCCAGGGACCCGACAAGCTCAAACCATTTTTATAGCTGGGAGTGTCAGTTATGTCTCTGTCAGCGCGGCGCTATTGAGTTGGCTGATTTGTTCAACTGTTAGCCAGCTAAGAGCTGAAGCATTTCTGGTGACGCTTCCATGACGATAGACAATCGAGTGTTTGCCACCGAGGTGGGTTCAACTGACGACGTCCACGGTAAAGCGAATGACGAAGGGACGCAAACACCCACTCAAGTCACGACCCAGGCAGGAATGAAAGGCAACGCGCTTGAACTTCGCGGCTCGAAATACCTCTGCGCGTGGTTGTCCATCGTCAGCCTTCACTGCATCAGCGGAGTGTACCTGATTCAACTCGCCCAAGCGTATTAGTTCCTCACGCATCCATACCTCGAGTACTTTGCGAAGTTAGCAGCTGGTGATCGATTCAAGTACCTTCGGCATGCGTTGGTGGCAGCTTCTCTGTATCCTGTGGGCATCACTTAGAGCGAACGAACTGGTGCTTCCAGATGGACGCTCCAGCACTGGAGATATTCGAGCCAAGTTATCCAAAATATTGAGCGTCCAAAGTCTCGGCTTAACTCGTTTCGCTTCAGCTCTTGCGTCGTCTAGCGTCAAGAAGTTGACGCTACTACCTTGGTTCTTGTATCGGTTCTGGGGTTTCCTGTTCAGCCGTCGCGGCGTCTTCGGGGTCGAGTGTGATTGATTTTCAGTTGTGCTCACGATTCGCGAACTGATTGAAGTTGTGTCGCAAACTTTCCAAGCGCGCCGTTCGAGTGAGCTACTTTCAGGACTGTGACTAAACAACCTCTACATCACACTGGTGGTCGTGAACTGCTGGTCTACCCCCATTCTCCAGCATTTTCTGCGCCATCACCAAGGTAAGGAGCGTGTTGTCTGCTTGCTCCTCGACGTGCTGCTGAATATTGGACCAAGTATGCTTGTCCCACTCGCAGTCTTCTGGCCGTACTGCCGAGCGTTCACCCGCGAGACTTTTCTGTTTCTGATCGAATCGCTCTACGACGGACTTTGGGTTTCGAGGCTCGCGATGGCGAATCAGCTGCTGTTCTCGCTCTCGGCCGTGGATATCCCCTCAAGGTTGATCCCGCACCTCGGCATTTACATCTATCTTGCTAGTGCGGCGACATTGATTCATCGGAAAGGAAGTCACCAGAGATCAAGCGTGGTAGCCCCCGACCAAATCATCTATCCAGAGCAAACCATCGCCCAATCTGCAAAGACCAGTCCAGTACGAGTACTCAATTCTTCCGCCACTGAGAGTCCAAGAACTCCAGCTGTTCGTGTCTCTCGATGGAAAGAGAATGCGACGCACCTGTTCTTCGTCGCGTGGGGACTTGGCTTGCTGATGCTCCACGTTCGAGCAGTGACGAGGTCTCAAGAAATCATGTCCAGCTGTCGTCAAGTCACGGGTTCCTGGTTTGCGACCGACTACTGTACCCTTACTCCGTGTACACCTACAACTGCTATCGAGAAGGCACCGCGAGCCCCGACGAAGACTCGTGGAAGCGTCTTGTCAAGGAGACCCTTGTCTTCTTGGGGATTTCGCATTGCCCTGAGCTCACAGTGCCGAACGCGCTCCAGAGTCTCCCGAACCTGCTCGGTCTGCAAATCCACAACACGACGATCGTTGAGTGGACGAAAGAGAACGGTATCTCTGCGTCAAAGCACACGAAGATGATCGTGCTGGTGATAGTGAGGACCAACATGTCCAGGCTCCCAGAGGGCATGCTCGGCCCACTGCCCGCTAGGCTGGTGGACATTGAGCTCTCGCACACAAGCCTGACGCCGCTGCCGCTAGATCTCCACAAGAAGTGGCACTCGATGGCGACCGTCTACTTTGAGCACTCGCTGATGACCGAGTTCCCCCAGACCCTGCTGTCGCTGCAAGCCATCGAGTTCTCGCTCCACAACAACTTGATCGAGAGAGTCCCCAGGATCCCCGCGGATCTCTCCTTCCTCTCGTTCACGATGAGCGCCAACCCGCTGGCAGAGCTCCTGACCAAGTCGGCGCAGGCACGTTGTTCTCTTCCTTCAGCACCGAACACACCTTGGTCAAGACGCTTCCTGCCTGGGCAACGGAGCAAACCAGTACGATTCAAGGGACGGTGTTCCTCTACGGCACGCCGTATTGCGAAGGCAAGCTCGACGCTGGAAAAGTGGCGTGCGTCGCGCGAGACGACCGAGAGTGCCGCTCTTCGTGGCCGACCCGCTTTTCCCACTGTAATAGTACGGCTTATCAGATCCAGTTCAAATCAGGACGACCAAATAATACACCTGCACGCATGCGCCACCTTCAAACCAAACCAGATTGATCTCTGGAGATCATTCCCAGTCATTTCATCCCCGCCCATGAGAAAAAGTACCCAGATGGCACCTTCAGATCATTTTATGATCGCAAAATCAGGTTGCAAAGTGATGATTTGATTTGCGTGAATGGTCCTACAGATGATTCGCTGCCCATTCCTTGATGCTCCACCCACAGTCCCTCATGTACGCAACCAACACGTGTCAATCAATCAGCCAGCCAGTCAGTCCTCAATTCGCCATCAAGGTGATCAATCACAGCGAATGGCTCCAATAGCATGGAGAGCTACGTTCATCTCTGGTGTTGTCACTACGATGCTCGTGACAACAGCGACCGTGGCGATCCTTCCTATTGATGACTCCGTCTACCCCGAGTGTCAACCGGGCGTGCTTCGCCCGTTCACAAGTGAGAAGAACGGCAGGGATTGCGCGCGCGACGCGGGCTTCCGCTCGGCATTCGACTTGATTCGCGCGCCGCCATCGGATACCCAGCTGCTCGCGATCTGCAAGTCGAGAGCGTGCGATACGCTCTTCAATGAGCAATTGCCAGCCCAAGAGCCCGGACGCGAGTGCACCGTGCCAGTGGGCGACAAGATCCGAATGTACGCAGACCTGGTGAGTCACGTGCGCAAGTGCTGCACCAACATGAAGGACACGTACGTGCTGCTGAACTGCGACGTATTGGGTACGAATGGCGGCGAGCGCAGTGAATTCTGGTACTTTCCCGACTCGACAAACATCAGTTTCGTCCCCGAAAAGGCCAACAGATACACGATCAGCGGCGACACGAAAGCAGTTTGGGAAGGGGACGAAGTGAGCGTGACCAGAACTGGATGGGAGATCTTCGCGTACATCGACGACACGGGCTACAGCGAACCGGACGGACACCACGCGGGCATTCTGGAAGCAGGACGAGGCGGAGGTCTCAACACCGCCTACGAGTGCTCGCGCGCAGACGACTGGGCGTACCCGCAAAGTGGCGAGAGTCGCTGCCAACGGCGGTACATCTGCTATAGCGAATAGAAAACAGAAGAGAACTCGAGGTGAATGCATGGCAAAGGAGAGCAACCCAGCTGCTCTACCAGCAGGTGCACCTTGCTGCAATGATTAACAGGACACAATTTTGATTAGAGAAACCGGAAGTAGGTACCTTAAGAGCTCCTCGATGCATTGATCGCCATCAAAATGGTCCAAGTCGCCTCAATAATAATATGCAAGCCACCTGCCATTGTTGGCATCGCCAAGAGTCTGAACCAGGAGGATGAAGCCTTTCGCTCTCTGGAGCACCCCTCAGACCTCAAAGATCGCAAATGGAGAACGCGTGAGGCATGGAGAACAAGAATTGTATTGCACATGCACTGATTCTCACAAACAATGGAAACTTGCATTTGCAAGGACACCGGAAGAAGCGGAGGGATCTTGATTTTCTTCCACCAAAGCGCGGCAACAACCTCAAGCGTTCTGGTGAACCTGTATCCATTTCGCGCGCTTTTCAGCCAATCATTTGACGCGTGTCAGTCAAGTGACCATCACTCTGTGATACTCAAGTAAACGCACATGTCGCAGGGATTGAAGAACAAACATGCATGCGGCTAGATTCGTAATTTCTCACATCCACCGACCAACAGATCATTCCCCTGGCTCTCTCTCTCTCGCTTGGAAAGTGCAACCAGAGCGGACACACTCATCTCAGACGTCCGCAGACGAATCAATCGTTCACTTGCTCTCTCGCCACTACCCGCAGCAGCAGCAGTGGCCGCTATGGCGCAGAGCAACAGCAACAGCAAGCCCAAGCTCAAGCCGACGCTGTCCACGAAGCTGCCGCCGTTCAGCGACGCCGCCAATGTCACTGCCAATGATGCGCACGACTCGAGCGACAGTACCAAGCTGCTGGACAAGACGCGCAGCATGTCCGCGCCCAAGCGCGGGCCGAGCAACTACGAAGAGGCGTGCTCGATCTGGAATATGGGCTGGAAAGTGAGTCTCGCCACGTTCTGCCGCATCTCGCTCTCGTCGATCAGCGCGGCGTTCCTGGGCCACTTGGGCTCGGACGCGCTCGCGGCGAGTGCGCTGGCGATGATCTGGACGAACGGCGTGCAGATCCTGATCTTCGGCTTCGCGGTCTCACTCTGCACGATGTGCGGCCAGGCGTACGGCGCGAAGAACTTCGAGCTCGTCGGCATTTGGCTGCAGCTCGGACTGATCTTCCTCACGCTCTTCTCGATCCCCGTCATGATCTCGTTCTTCTACGTCGACCACCTGCTCTCGTTTGTGACCGACGACCTCGAAGTGCTGCACTTGGCCGACACCTACGCGCGGTACCTCGTGCCCACAGTGCTCCCGCAGGCCGTGTACTGCGCGATGCGTCAGTACCTGCAGGCGCAGGAGATCGTGGCCCCGGCGACGATCATCAGCATCCTGAGCGTCGGCGTGTGCCTGGTGAGCAACTACATGTTCATCTACGGCTTCGGTCCGATCCCAGCGCTGCATTTCATCGGCTCGCCGATCGCGCAGTGTGTCGCGTCGATCTTCCAGCCCGTGGCGCTCTATGTGTACGCGTTCTGGTACAAAGGGTACCACAAGAAGACCTGGTACGGCTTCAAGGTCGAGGAGTGCCTGCAGTGGGAGCGTGTCAAGTACTTCATCTCGCTCTCGATGGGCATGACGCTCAACCTGGCGCTGGACGAGTGGGTGTACAACGTCGTGTCGTCGCTCGCAGGCAGCATGGGCGCAATGAACTTGGCGGCGAACAGCGTCATGTTCAACCTCTGGGGGCTCATCTTTGCCGTCTACTGGGGCTTTGGGCTGCCAACGCAAGTGCGCGCGGCGAACTTTCTCGGCGCGAATGAGCCAGCGCTTGCGCAACAGACGCTGCGCGTGGGCTTCGTGCTCGGAGGTATCGCTGCAGCATTGTCGGCGCTGTTCGTGTTCGTCTTCCGCCACTGGATCATCTCGGTGTTCACGCCGGACCTGGAGGTCGCAGCGATCATCAACCACACGCTTCCCGTTTTCTGTCTCGCGGTGTTCGTGTCGGGTCTGCACATCATCCTGGCGGCTGTGGTCGAGGCGATGTCGCTGGCGTCGACTCTGGTGCGCATCACGTGCACGGGCTCGTGGCTCGTGCTGCTCCCGTCTTCGTACCTGCTCGGCGTTGTCTGGCAAGGAGGGCTCCAGGGTCTCTGGTGGGGGAGTGTGCTCGGCGAAGGCACCAAGTTCGTGCTGATGTCGTACGCGTTGCTGCGCATCGACTGGACCGAAATGGCGCTCCGCGCTGTGAAGCAGTCGGAAGGCAACGTCCTCGACGAGCAGGAGATGGAGGAAGATGTGGAGTTCCGCGCCTCGTTCATGAGCGCGACGACGCCGACCATGAGCGGTCGAAGTCCCGTGGTCACGATCTTCTCGGCCCCGCAGCAAGTGCACCATCACCGCAAGGACCAGCGAGGCTCCGACATGGAGGAAGGCGCCAAGTTCCGAAGCTCGTCGTATGGGGCAACCGAGTAAGCTCCTCGACCAGATGGAGCTCAATTGGACCTCAATACGCTATACGCTGTGTGTTTACTTGATCAAGGTCGAGTAAAAGGAGAGCTGTACCATGCCAGCAGCGAGCGGTTTCCTTCTTCTCGCGTCGGCACTCCAAGAAATGCGCACGGCACAAGCACTCACGTGCCAACCTCTTTCCCACACAAGTCAAGCCAAGTAAACTCAGTAAATGCATCAACTCCATTCTTGTTTCACTGATGCCATGAATAAGTGATAGGGATTCTGATCGTAGGGGCAATGGCAGATCCATCCGATGGCTACATTTCATGAGGTTGCTCGAATGTGCTGCTACGATCTTTTCTGCATGTTGCACGAATGTTGCGAGAAGGTTGCTTAACGCTTCCTTCGATTTCGAAGGAAACGAGTGCACTGAAGCCACCATCAATAGTAGCCCCTCCGCGTTCTTCAAGAACCACAATGCATGGGAATGCAAAAGCCAAATTGCACTTCTGGATCGCGCCCCTTCAAGCTCTTTTCTTCCGCGGGCGCATTTCGCACGCAGCCCAGCGGCGCAGAGAGCAAGCAGCAGCAGACGAAGAAACCACGCAGGAGACACAACAGACAGGAAGACCGACAAGGTGCGGTGGGCGTGTGAGCAGTAGATACCCCAATCAGTGGGGATCTTCTTCATTGAGCTTTCGTGACGAGTGAGTGGCAAGGTGCGTGGCTGATGGCGATGCGGTGAAATGCATGGGCATGGCGGCGATAATTATGGCGATATGGAGGATCTTTTTATAGAGCAGTTATGTGGTGACAAGAGGAGGATGTGGATTTGTGTTCGCGTGTGCGTGTGATGAAGCTGAAGCAGTGTGCTTTGCTCTAACGTGGTGACTGCTGTGTGCTTGTATCTACTACTGACAGAAAGCAGATTCAAGCATGTACGTGACGCGAAGATTTCTCCGCTCAACGATACCGCCCAGCAGCTCAAATGGCAATGCTGCTGCGGGTGCAGCTGATGGCGCGCGGAAGATCAGCAACAGTAGCAGCAGAAGTGGGCGCCGTGACAGCGAGCAGCCACCAAACCCCACCGAGGAGAGCTCTCCAGAAACCCTGAGTCCTCGGCGGCGGCCATTGCTGCGTTCCCAACGAAGCGCCTCAGAAACCAATAGCGAGCTTGCGTCTACACCGACCAATTCAGCCTCGAAGAAGAAAGCGTCGCCCAAAGTGAGCCGATCAGTGGCAGCAGCGCAAAAGCAACAACAGCCTCAGAATGCTGATACAAAGAGCTCAAAGGACGTCGTAAAGGCGAAAGACAGCAAGAGCAGCAGCACCGCGAATGTAGTTATCAATGAACCACAAGACAGAAAGATCGAGTTTGTCGGACTGGGCCTGCTAGTGGACGCGCGCGACACGCAGGAACGCTGGTGCGAGGCGAAGATCATTGATCTGAACGCAAAGAAGAAAGAGGTTTTCGTGCACTACGTCGGCTGGAATGCGCGCTACGACGCATGGATCTCGGTCAAGTTCCTCGCTGCCCATGGGAGCCACACAGGTGCGTCTATGGATATTTGCTTGTCGGTAGATTGTTATAAGACTCAAGTCGGCTATGGCGCATCCTGCACTGACATGATGATCGATCAATTATCCCATTTCGTTTTCGTAAATTGTTCCCAGGTGAAGGGCGAAAGAATGCGAGCAGCTGGAATGGGAAAACGTCGCTTTTCACTTTGCAGAATGCGGTGAAGAAAGAGTCTGGAATCACGCATCCTGAGAAGCAAACAGTGCCAAAAGATAAGGTGAAAGTAGCACCTTCGCCAGTCGCCACGGGTAGTAAGACGAAAAGTGATTCCTTGGTACAAAGCCCATCGCCAGTGTCTACAAAAAAGCGCCGAAGTCGTGGCAACTCTCGAGAACCTGATGATGCTCAGAGCAATTGCGAAGAGAAGGAAAAACCCAAAGGCGACGAGCATGAAGACGGTGGAGATCATCACTCGACACCCAAGAAGCGAGCAAAGCGCACTGGTGCTACTGCGTCTGAGCCAAAAGTGAAATCCGAGCCGCGAATGAAAACCGAGCCGTCCAAGAAAAAGCATCAGCTGAAAAAGCAAAAATCTTCACAATCACCTGCTGCCGTCAAAGTTCAGCCTGTTCGTGTGGTCGTCGCCACGACGGACGAAGCGAGCGAGCGCAAGTCGAGACGCAGACGAAGAGAGAGCGTCGACATGGAGCTCGACATGGACATTCGCTGTGAAAATGAGTCGCAGCTTTCCTCCGCTTTAGAAGAAGACGAAGAGGAAGAAGAAGCTGAGGCAGAGGCTAGCAGTGGCAGCGAGAGCGACAGCAACACAAAGAGCACTCACAAAGGGAAAAACAGCAAGAGCAAGAAGAAAACCACCAGTGAGTCAAAGATCCCGTTGCTGAAGCGCGCAACATCAAATATTGCGAAGGATGCAGAAGAAGAAGTCAACGAGAGTGACGCCTCCTCGCAGTCCGCTGTTGCCGCTGTTGTTCCAGTGAATCAAGACACGCAAGAGATTGTGAAAGCGAATGCTCACGATTCAGGTTCTACTACGAAGAAACGCGGTGGTGGCGAAAAGGAGAAACCCGTGAAAGCAAAAGCTAAAGCAGCTAGCAGTGCTAAACAGCAACCATCACCGGCTCCTCGGGTGATACAGATGAACCAAAACGCGAGCGCTACACGAGAGAAACTCGCCGCGATTTTCCGGTTGCGCGTGCAGCAAAAACAGCAACTCGAGCTTCAACAGCAGCAAATGTTTGGTGGAAATGGCGGCATGAGCCAGCGATCTTTACAGGAAGAAGTGATGCAAGCGGCAAACGCCGCTGGGATGGACTCGCTGACTTCGACTGCCGCAAACGCAGCAACACATTCAGCATCATCATTACCAGACGACGATGCAGCCACCCAGGAAGCATACATCCATTATCACCACGCGCAGCAACTTCAACAGTATTACTATCAGCAGGCGATGCTCGCGTCCAGTATGCACATGATGGAGACAAGCGACGACGCAGCAGCGAATCTGCAGGGCGGGATCATGGATCCGCGCGTCATCCAGGCTCGCGTGGATGCTCTTGAGCTCCAGCGACGCATCCAGCAGCAGCAGCTCCATGACTACTACCAGCACGTCGCGATCACACGAGAGCGCAACATGCAGGCGCTCGCGTCGAGCCACGAGTTCCTCGTGAAGAGTGGGCAGGCGTGGCAGCAGCAAAGCGCGCAGATTAACAACAGTGAGCAGCAAGACGTAGTGATGGAGCCAACAAACAAGCGAAGTGGCGAAACAACAACCAGCAGCGGTAGCGGGGAAATGGACGAGCTCGAGGAGAAAATGCACGCGAGTGCATCGATTTCAAGTCCAGAGGAGGTAGAGAATTCTGAGACGAAGACAAGCGAGGTGTCACCACAGACAGAGAGTCCAGCCAAACAAAGCTCGAACCCGAACTCGAATAGCGAGAGCAGCGAGGATTCGTCGCCGAAATCGTTACCCGAGCAGCCAGAAAAACTGAGCGTTGGTGGTGCATCGGGTGACTCTGGTGCGGCTGATCCTGACGCTACGAGCGAGACGAAGAAGAAGACAGAGAACGAAGACAGGGGAACCGTTTTGTATGAGTTTGTGCTGTAGGAGCCAAGCAAGCGCGGCGAGGCAAAGCAGATCAGTTCAAGCGTATCCACATGTGTAAGTTCCGGTAAATGTGTATGTAGAAACAACCAACATCTTTCATCTTTTGTTCCAAAATCGTTTTCTTTCCTTTCGTTTCTTATTCGTATAAGTATTAGTTTTATAGGGCTATGGGGGGTGTCTTCTGTTAAACAAGAACCGACATGACCGCGACGACTGCGAGAGCGAGCGCTACCTTTGATGCGCGCATGATCGCGCTATCAGCACCGGAGGCCTGCGGCTCGATCTCCGTAGTGCTGTTGGTATCCGTCTTGCCGTCCTTCATGAGCTCGCGCTTCTTCACGTCGATGATCACGTCCACAGGGGCGTCGCCCACCGTGGTGTTCGCGGCGCTGCCGCTGCCGCTGCCGTTGGCCGTGCTGTTCGAGGTGCCCTTGATGTTGACCTTGAGGTCTGGCAGCTTCTCGATCTCTTTCTCGAGCTCGGCGGCGAGCAGCTTCTCGTCTATCAGGTCGCACTGGTGCAGGATGTCGTCCGCGAGGCGCGGCAGGTTGGTCACGGCCGCGACGCCGCTGGAGCCCACAGGCGAGCAGCAGTCGGGAAAGTTCTCCATCGCGGCAATCAGCGACTTGACGCAGTTGTCGGACGCGCAGATGTTCGCAGCTGCGTCCGCGCTCACGTACGACGCGCTGATGAAGCTCGTCACGGCCGCGCCGCTCGCGCTCTTGAGGTCGGTCAGACAGGACTGGAAGAGCGCCTTGTTCGTCGAGGCGAACGTGTCCGCCGTCGACACCTGCGCGGTCGTACACTCGGCCGCGTGGACGCTGCTGCTGAGGAGCGCCGCCGTGGCTGCGACGAGTACTGCGAGGCAGGAGGAGCTCTTCATGCTGCTTTATCTACTGGTACTTGGAGCTGTGAGGTGGGACCTGTCTGGTGGAGGTGGAATGGGATTGTGAAGGGAACAACCGGGTGGGGGTGCCGCTGCGCCAAGGAGACGACACCCACATGCTCCTCTGACGCCTTTGGGCACTGGAGGAGCTCTTCTCTGCATTTGATGGACTGTGGCTTCTGTCACACCGCCAGGCCATTTGCAAGTGGGCGGGAAACCCACTGTACGTAAACTTGAGGACCGAGAATGTGCACCTTAAACTAGGATGATCGTCCTAGTTTACGACAATTGTGCAGTTTGTTTGCTGGTGCTGAGTGTGCGTAATGTCTTGATTTTAGGGTGAAGTAAACTAGTTTAGTGTGGATAATCGTGATGAAACTTTTCGAATGATTTATCATTAGGGTTGAGGTTGTTAGTCTGATTTGATGGTGCATAGAGCGGACAGTGACGAATAGGGGAGATTTAGAACCAAATCGACGACGAATTACAGTAATTTCTGTGATTCAGTTCCATAACCGTATTTGCGGGTGCAATACGGATAAGTAATAGGAATTGCAGAAATTCTCTTCGGGAGGATAATAATTCCGCCTCTTTCAGACAGCCTAATCCTGGTTGAGAGTTTCCATGTTAAGGTTAATTTAGAAGAATTGCACCATGATTTGTCATGTTTCTCTCGGAAGGGTGCAAACGTTAGAAATGCACACATGTTTTGTTTCACCTTTCGTTCTATCGCTGGCTTGTTCCTTTTCCGCTGCCCCACAGCAGTGTTCGTGCCTTGAATCGTCCATTTTGGTTTGCAAAAATGCGATTTCCATCATCACGCACTTGCTGCTTTCTCTTCTGTTGTTGCCATCGGAAAACTGGTTTTCTTCTCCAAATCATTTGTCCATCTTAACACACCACAACTGCAGGTATGCGCTCGCTCGATTCCAAAACTAACACATCCAACAAACCTTATTCTGGATCTCTTCTCGTGTGCAACGCATTGCACATGAAGCAAATTTGGCCCACAGAAAATCACAAAATACATCGAGAGATCCACTTTCTATCACATGCGAATAGTTATCACAACAGGACGGCATCCATAGGATAATGTAGATCAACATGACAAGTCCTCTGTGAATTTTGTGGCTGTCAGGCTGTTCTTGTAGTTGGATATGGCGTCTTGATTTGACTGTGAGTTACCGGCACAGTAATCCATCTTTCGGCGTAGCTTGAAGTCTGGCTCAAGATTTGGGCTCTGATGCTTCAATCGGACTGCTTCAGTTAGGCTCGAGTCCTATTTGCACTCAGAGCCAAAGACATACACTTGGGGTGTCTGTTCTAATCTCAGGTATGAGAAGAGGTTCCAAAGCGGACACCAAAAAGAAAGTCACACTGATGGAATATACTGCTGCTGTCTTGTGACTTGGGTTGATGGATTTGGGGATGCTGGACCTCAAGGCAGACCTGACATTCTTCTCTTCTCTGTCACAAAATTAAGTCACTATTTACGTCACTCTTCCGAGTCGTAATTGCGCTATAAAAAGAACCTCCCGTCATCCCCGTCTCCCCACTTTTCGCGAATCTCGCACTCATTCACTATAAACAGGTAATAAACCTGTATTGTTAAACTCATTTACTATAATTACACTTACTATCAAAGGTCAATATGCAAAACAAAAAGGTTATTATTGCAAAGCGAGGTGTCGTAATAAATACTAGAATAAAAAAATTATGTGGCCCACTTCAATCTCATAATTGGCGGGAAGTTCCCCTATTTTCTGGGCGGGAAAACCCCAACAACGAAAAGCAAGCACTTTAGCAGTGGAGAGAGAAGCGAGCAGCAGGCAGGCGATAAAGGCGCTCAATACACCAGCGCTCGGTGGATGCCCGGATAGCAGACGCACAGGTTCACAGACAGATAGATAGATAGATATATACACTACAGACAGGGGCGGACAGTGCATCTATTATCCCTCCACCCTATATGGCGTCGCTTACAACGAGACGCGACAGTCGCAATCGCATCGACGGCGATGGCGACAGCGACACTGGATCAACAGAAGCTGCTGACGGCGGCGGTGGCAATGGCATTGCGGCTGGGAACGACGTGACGAGTGCGGACGACGAGAGCGAGGGTGAGGCCGAGTGGAACGGCGAAGAGGACGAGGACGATGTCGATGATGAAGACGACGAGGACGAGGATGATGACGATGAGGATGAGGATGACGAGGGTAGCGACGATTCGATGGATAGCACGGCCGACATGGAGGTAAGCACGATAAATAACGATGACGGCGACTTTGAGAACGCAGACGGTGTGGACAGCTCCAGTACCAGCAGACGCCGGACGACGCGCAGCTCGAGCTCCGGCGCGGGAAACATTTCGAGCTTCTTCACGAGCAACAAGCGCCAGTCAACAGATAGCAATGGCGAGAAGACAAAGAAGAAGAAAGGCAAGCGGTCCAGTGGTGGTGGTGGTGGCACGAAGCGCAAAGACCGATCCGAGCGCGCCGAGCGCATCCGCAACCGCCGCCGCAAGATCGCAGACATCCGCGGCGACGAAGACCTCGACGACTCGACCCGCAAAGCCCGTGACGCGGAGCGCGAGCGCGCGAGCCACATCATTGACTTTGAGCAGCTGGAAGACGTGATCGAGATCGATCCTGCGCTGGCTGCTGCTTCGGATGCACCTGTGAAAGAGCCCCTGTTGTGTCTGAACGTGCGCGCAGATGGCACGACTCCGACGGGCGAGGACGGAACGGAGAACGCGCCGGTGTTTGTGCACGAGAGCATCTCGGGAAAGCTCAAGAAGCACCAGGTGATCGGCGCGCGCTTCTTGTGGAGCCACATCGCCGTCGAGCCGAACGGCTTTGGCTGTGTGCTCGCGGACTTTATGGGGCTTGGCAAGACGCTGCAGGTGATCACAGTCGTGCAAGCTTTTCTCGCAAAGAGACGTCTGAACAAGGACGACTTGCTCGTGCCCCGCCACAAGCACGTACTCATCCTGGCGCCGACGATTTGCGTGCGCAACTGGGAAGCCGAGGTCGTGAAGTGGCTCGGCAAGAAAGAGGCGCGCCGCATGGGGCTGACGACGTTGGAGTCGTCGCGTGAGAAGAAAATGACCGACCGCGTGCACGTCGTCAAGCAGTGGCACAAGCGCGGCGGGCTGCTCATCATGGGCTACGAGCTGTATCGCATCTTGGTGCTCCAGTCCAGTGGCGACGAGAAGATCGCGGCCGGTAATGCCAAGTACACGCAGCAGATCAAAGAAGTGTACAAGTGTCTCGCGAACCCTGGTCCAGATCTGATTGTGCTCGATGAGGGCCATCGCGTGCGTGACCATAAGTCCAAGCTCGTGAAGGCGCTCTCACATGTGAAGACGTCGCGCCGTATCATCCTGACAGGCTACCCGTTGCAGAACCACCTTGAAGAGTACTGGACGATGGTGAACTTTGCGCGTCCCGACTTCTTGGGTACCCTAGAAGAGTTCAAGAACCGATTTGTCGACCCGATCGAGAATGGACAGTGTATTGACAGCAGTGAAGCGGATCTGCGACTCGCGAGACAGCGCGCGTACGTGCTCACGCGAGAGCTCAAGCCGCTCGTGCTGCGTCGTGATCAGCAATATCTGTTCAAGCAACTGCCGCCAAAGAAAGAGTGGGTGCTGCTCTGCAAGCTCAGTGAGTCCCAGGCACAGCTGTATCGCGCGTTCCTCGAACAGGGTGTGCCAAAGCGCGGCGATATCATGGAGGGAATCGGTGGCAAAGTCGACGTGCTTGGAGGATACCACATCTCGCTCGCGATCTCGAATCACCCGGATGTGCTCTGTGAATCCTACCACGCGCTTGAAGAGGAAATGCGCAAGAACCCAGACAAGTTCAACAAGAGCAACCGTCGATTCCAGCTGCATGGCGAGGATATCGACGGCGACTTTGGGTTGTTGGACTTGCCCGTGGTGCCTCGAGCCAATAACAACGCGGCTTCACCATTGCAAAAGCAGCCAACTGCTGGATCGGACGACAGTGATGTGGATATCCTGGAAGCGCTCGCAGCGCCGACACATGGCAATGCAACTGGACCGAAGACACCAGCGGCGCCAGTTGGTCCTCAGCATCGCCTCAAGTTTGCGGAAACGTTCATGCGCACGTACGAGCGAAGCCACCTCGCGGCGAGTGGCAAGATGATGATCTTGATGCAGATCCTCGCCGAGTGTCAACAGATCGGCGACCGTGTGATTCTGTTCTCGCAGAGCATTCCGACGCTGAACACGATTGAGAAGATGATCGCGCAGGCAAACCGAGGGCAGCGCCGTCACTCGAAGCGGTTGACGTACTTGCGCATCGACGGGAGTACCCCGCAGCAAGAGCGATTCCGGATGATCTCCCAGTTTAACGACCTCGAGGAAGACGTGGACATCATCATGATCTCGACGAAAGCAGGCGGTGAAGGCATCAACCTGTGCGCTGGCAACCGCATCATCATCTTCGACGTGTGCTGGAACCCGTGCAACGACTCACAGTCCATGTGTCGGTCCTACCGCTTCGGACAGACGAAGCACGTGTACGTCTACCGCTTTGTGACGAGCGGCACGATGGAGAAGAAAGTGTACGACCTGCAGATCCGCAAAGAAGGGGTCGCGAAGCGGATCGTCGACGAGAAGACCATGGAGCGCAAGTTCAAGAGCACGGATCTGCAGAACTATTTCAACCTGGACGAGTTTGAGGAATCACTCAAGCTCCAGGACCGACGACCACAACAGAAGTCAACGGCGCTGACGGATGCATTCGGTAGTTTGGGTGATGAGACCACCACTGAGAGCCCACTGCAAGTGCGGCCTTCGCCAGAGGAAGACAGTGTGCTGCAGCGAGTGCTGGCAAAGTTCAGCAACCTCAACCTAGGAGGTAGTACTACAGCGGATTCGGCGGCAGCGGCTTCTTCTTCGCCTGATACGGACACATCCTCGACTCCAGTGCCTGAGAGCGGCTGGATCGTCGACTGGTTTGAACAGGAGACGATGTTTGAAGAAGATCTGGACCAGCAGTGCTCGCCCACAGAGCAGCAGGAGATCATGGAGAGCCACGTGTACCTCAAGGCGATCCGAAGGTTGCGCGCGAGTGGGAGCCACTTAATCAGCCGAGAGGGCATGCTAGTGGTGCAATGTCAGTACTGCAGAGTGAACAACGAAGTGTACCCGGAGGCGACGACAAAAGTACCGGTGCCAAAATCGATCGACTGCGTGTATTGCAAGCGAGCGACACTGACTGCCGGAGCGACACCTGCGCCACCCCCACAAGCGATGCCGCCAGGGTTTCTCGGCGGTGTTGCTGGCAATGGCCACATGCTCCACATGATCAATGGAAATATGGCCAACTTCCCACGACCATTCCCAGTTCCGGCGAATGGTGCCTACGTCCCTGGAGTCGGCTCTGCAGCGATGGCGGTGGATCCAGGTAACAGACTCCAAGGCGCGATCGCTGCTACAGCTGGCGGTGCACCTACTGGACTGCTCGACGGACGCCAGCTGCCTCCACATCTCTTGGCGATCTACCAGCAACAGCAAGCTGCGAGTCGAGAGCGCGAGCGCCAGTTGAGAGAGAACAGTATCCAGCAGAAGCTTGAGATTCAGAGGCGCCTTGAAGAGAAGCGTCGCATGGAGCGCCATGCGCTCAAGCTGAAAGACCGCTGCCTGCTGGTGCTGCGTCGCGGTATGACTGGGTGCCAGGAACTGAAGCGCAGCGCTGAGAGCTGCGGCGCAAAGATCGCGATCGAGGTGAACGCCCAGACGACCGACGTTGTGAGCGCGATGAGCCCCGAAGAGACGTTCAAGTTCCTCCGGGTGACGAAGTTGCCGAAAGACGTGGATCTCCGCGACGAAGCGTGGCTCCGGAATGAGATCGCCAAGGCGAAGGGACTGCCTCTCCCGAATGGAAATGTATCGGCAGCTGCTGCGAAATCCCAGAATGGTGCTAATGGTGCTGCTGGTACTCCTGCGAATGGAACGAATCAAAGCCCTGCTACCACTACTGCCTCAACTTCTTCCCCGGACGCGAATCACACAGACGGCAGTCGTGGCGGAGACAGCGAGCAGCCATCGGCAGATACGAGCAGCGACATGATCGACCTCCTGGACTCCGACGACGAGGGCGATGGTGCTGCTAACACTACCACTACTCAGGCTGCTAACACTGCGCCTACGACCACCCAGAACGGCGCCGAAGACGAAGACGACGACGATGATGACGTGATTGAGATCCTGTGATCCTTCAATTAAGCGATGGCTCTCGTGTTCTTCCTGGGTTGGTGGTACGTACCGTTCGAATGCGGTGATTGATTTTTTTTGTATATTAGATATTTTACGTGCATGCTTCCGTTTCCCTTCATAGATACGTGGCATATTACGAGAGAAGAGAAACAAAAAAGAGAGAGGTAGACGGAGCGAAAACGGATGGATGCACAGCGAGTGAGCGAGCGAATGGCTTTGAGGAGTGATCTCTTCCGAGCCAAAGTCCCAGAAGCCCTGGCGAGCTTTAGCGCCATCCATGTTGGTTTTTGCTGCTATGAGTCTACCGAGTTGACGGGTTTTGCGAACTGCACATCCCATCGAAAAAGATCCGATCGGGCGGGAGTTGTGTGATATTTAAGCGAATATGAGATTCTGAAGCCTACAAAGGAGTTTCAACTGCTTTTGAAAGCGATGGATGATTCGATACAATACTTGGAGCGGAGCCAGCGGATGGATACATGGAACCCCCCTCCCAATATATGCTGCAAGCATATATAACTCGAGCGACTCGAGACGCACACTTTGTACGAACAGGAAAACTTTTTTTCAGAGGTGCTGCTGGACTAAATCAAGTTCATATCGGTGGTCGCCAATTTACAAGATTCCGAACTCAGGAGAGGTCCACGGATTATACTTCAAAGTACGTACTCCACAAGGCGACCATGGACACTAGTGAAAGCTCCATGCGCTCTCCTCAGTATCTAATACCACCAAGACGCAGAAGCAGCATGCCGACGCCAAAGCGATGACTGCCTGCT
Source organism: Globisporangium emineosum (assembly GCA_023334195.1). Lineage (NCBI taxonomy): Eukaryota > Oomycota > Peronosporomycetes > Pythiales > Pythiaceae > Globisporangium > Globisporangium emineosum. The sequence continues at coordinate 39,113 of JAASGK010000084.1, forward strand.
GATCCAAGTGGCGACATAACATTTCCAGTTGGAAAACTTTGAAATATTATATGCTGACAAGTATAAAAAATCGGGGGTTTCTAAACACGCACAATTCGGACAAAAAGTTCAACCAGCACTTTGGAGAGCGTCGACTTAGCAAAACCAACCACCAAACGAACCCCACAATGCTCGCTCATTAACAGTAAGCATGACCAGCAGGTGACTCAATATTCAGTAAAGAGACTTGATCACAGCTTCTGATGTCCTTCTGGACTCTCCAAGGCCTTCGCTACGTGCCCCCCGTTTCATCGCGCTCCATTGCCATTGATCTCCCAAATCTCTCCTTTCCTCCGACTTTCACTGCCCCCCGTCAGCACTCCATGGCATTCGCTTTGATTATGCTCGTGGTTGTACCAGTATGCGCATACCTAGGTACTGTACAGGTAACCTTCGAAGCTGAATGTGCTCAACGTACAACCAGCACCTGCCGTAGTATTCCAGACCAGCCAGTCAGGCCCCCGGGTCCAACCGAAGCTGCTCGTCATGCCATCTCGCATCCTGGGGACAACCTCCGCGTTCGTCCACGTGCCGGCGGCCCCACGCCCACTAGTCACCGGACACGACCGCCTGCAAGAGCTGGAAAAGTTCGACGTCGACCGCGCCATCCGCCAATGGAATCGCGCGAATCACTTTACGCGGCAAACGGACGACCGAAGACTCTCGTGGAGGCGGCGGAAGCCAGAGCCCGCCGTCGTTCCGACCACACAAAGCGGAAAAACGTTTCTCATCTGACGCGATGCGCTGTGCAACTGGAGAAAGAAAGAGAACCAAAGTCTGCGATGGGAAGACCAGCAATGAGGAGCTCTTTGGCTCCTTTGGATCGATTTTTCCGCCTTCTTATGACCAGCATTGTTTTATAAGTCAAGCGTGGCATTTTGTCGACTTCACGATCTCGTGCAGCTCTCATTACTTTTAAGTCGACATTTGCCGACTTAAAAGGAGAGAACCTTAAAAATAAACCATAGTGACTGAAAAATAATGGCTCACACGTTATCGAGGTAAGGGTTAGAGCACTAACTCAATGCTTCGCTTTCGAAGTGCTGGGGGAAAAGATTTATGAATTCTGGTTGGGACTTCGTTCAGTGGACTCCTGTCGTTGGGCCCGCCTACGCAGATCACGGGGGCAGGCACCGCTTCGCTTGGCTGCCCACCCGTGTCTGCTTCAGCTACAGTCTCTTCGTTTCTTCTCAACTATTTTACTGTTCCTGATTGGTCTGTTTTGTTGGATAACCCTAGCCCTTTTCTTGGTTTATTTTTTAGATTTTTAGTTTATTTTTGAGGTTTCCTCACTTGCAAGTTTCTGGTGTTGCATGTTATTTCTGCACTTGTCTCTCGCTAGCAGCGGTTAGGGCTCTTGTCATCACCAGAATTGCCAGCGAAGGTTTTTTCTGGATGCTGATTGGCTGATGCCATTCCGCCGTGTGACCAATGTGTTTGCATCGAACGGCCATGTGTCCGGCGACACAATGCGCATGCGAGCACCATGAGAATGGCCGCGACTTGCGCCTGTGGTCTGGGCCAGCTTGCCCCTCGCCGATGCCCAGTATCAACAGACAGACGAGCAACTAACCGCAGCAGCGGAAGAACAACAACGGGGCCCCATCCTTCGTGTGCGTGGACGCAAAGCCGAGATCTCATTGGCCGCTCACCTGTGTTCGTCGGTGTGTGTGTGTCAAGCCATTTGCTGATCCAACGAGCAACGTGCAAGTTGTTCTTGCTTGTTCTTGCGCAGCAAACAAGCCAAACAAGCCACAAACAAGCAAGTCCCCATCCATCTGCGATTGGACTGAACACCTTGCGCGCAAGTGGGCTCACCTCACCTCACTCGCTGCCATTACTGAATTTGCGATCTCGCGCGCACCACCACAGAAAGCTCACAGATGACCAGTCTCGCGTTCATCCTCAACCCACTCGACCGGAATGGCGGCGCTCCCGCCCCTGTGCCATCGTCCAAGCGCCCGCTGCCGGCGCTGGCTGCGGCGATCGCGCCGCCGTCGCTCGTGCTCCCAGGCTGGGGAGCCCCTGGAGCTCCATCCTACTTCCACCTGCCGGGCCTCGCGCCGCTGACCACCATCGCCGCGCACCGCCTGGCGCTGGAGTCTGCCGCCAGGAGCTACGACGAGCCGACCGAGCTCCAGCGCAAGAAGCAGCGACTCCAGTACATCGCGACCAAGTATGCGGATCACCAAGACAATGGCGGCGCGGCGTCGCCTACGACGAGCTCCGAGGACGAGCTCTCGTCCTCTGATGATGTAGACGGTGAGCATGACCACGACGCACCCCAGTCGTCATCCAAGAAGAAGACGCGCCTGTGTAAGGAGAAAGGTTGCACGAGCCTCGCGGTCTCGCGCCGCAGCTGCGTGCGCCATGGCGGTGGCTCGCGCTGCACGTTTGAAGGCTGCACGAACGGCGCGAAGCTGCGCAACCGCTGCTTCCAGCACGGCGGCTCGACGATCTGTCTCGCCGCGGGCTGTGAGAGCAAGGCCAAGCGCTATGGGTACTGCTGGTCCCATGGCGGCGGCCGCATCTGCAGCACAGAGGGCTGCGTGAAGGTCGCGGCGCAGGGCGGCTCATGCTGGGCCCACGGCGGCGGCAACCGCTGCAAGCTCGACGGCTGCAGCAAGCGCTCGTACCAGAAGCACGGCTACTACTGCAAGGCCCACGCCGCGTACAACATTTGAAGCGGAAGACCCACCAAAGCAAGCCCCGGTTGATTATGAGCAAGGCTGTCATTTGCAAGCTGCGTGTTTCCGGGTGGAAGCTCAAAACCCAAGCCAGCCCCAAGAGGATCGGCCAACTCAGTCGACCCAGTTGAACGGCAAAACTGGTCCAAAGGACGCCAAGACAACCCTTTCTAGGTGCGAATCCCATTTGCGGTTGCTCGTTGTAAGGATCCATCCTGCCCAGCCAAGCCAACCCAAGAGCCCACCCGGATCAGAAGCAAAGGAGCGCATCCGTGTGATCTGAGGCGTGTCACCGCTGTTCCGCCGCGCGTAACTGGCTGTCGGCGCCAGTGACAAGCGTCGCGTGGTCGGGTTTGTTTGCTGCAGACTGACCATTCGCAATCCAATCGTTAGAGATCGACCAGCAAGTTTGTAAAGAGAGCTGTTGTACAACAGTTCAGAGAGAATGTGTCAATTTGTGGCGTAATGATGTGCAACAAATCCAAGCAAAAAAGTGTGTTCGTTGTCTCTCTGTCTCGCTTTGTTCGGTTTGACTCAATGGCAAGCGAGAGAGAAAAGGAGAGGGTGTGAGTCAAGAATACGGAATGCTTGCAGTCTGGATGCAATGCTGGGACTTTTTGTTCGAGTCTCCCCAGCCAACCAACGAAATGCCCACAATCGATATCGTAGATAGGTCGCTTCGAATTTGCTCTTCTCCTCCCTCACCGCCCACCCGCCCTCTCTAGTCACCGAAAGAAGGCCAGGGGGTCGAGAGCGACCACGGCTTCGCATTTTCTTGCATGCTCCGCTTTCCACACTTTAGTTGAAAACCGTTGTTTGGGGATATTTGATAGCGTTACTGTTGCCTCAGGCTGGGAGAATGAACACATTCTCGAAGAGTTTGACGTTGGATTCAGAAAAGAGATTGGCGGGTCACGCAGATCACAAGCTTCCGCTTTTAATACCAGCAGTGAACCCCAACCAATACACACACCAACACGGGCGTCACTCAATTTGAAATTGGTTCTTGACTTTGGACAACGCCAACACACCTGAAAGTCGTATGATCTGCGTATATTTGATGGAAATCGGATTTAAAAGTGTACCATATTATCACAAAAAATTAGCGCGGATATAATTTACCGCCCAGAAATGTTGACGTGATTGGTGCACCAGCAGCAGGACTGAAACCTGCCGAAAAACAACTTTCTGGTCGTTCGTCTTCAGGTGTCACTCCCGTGCAACGGCGAGTCATTGGCTGCTCCCAGCGTCGACGCATCCACCACACGTGAGCACAGGTAAGCTTGCTGGATTGGCGGATTCACGTCGCTCGAGAACAAGAAATCAAGTGCAAAAGTGTGGGACCAGGTTGTTTGGTGAGATTTTTAATCTTGGCGGATCGTGAATTTTACAAATTTCACAAGGATTTTGCTCAAAATTGTAAACAAAACAAAACATGTAGACTGAGAACGAAAAAGTCAACAAACTCGGTGCATATTGAAGCGTGGCTGCTTCACATTGAAGTTCAACGGCATGGCTTGTTCAAATAGTCGCGATCTTTTGCAGACAGAGCGGCGTTGATACACGGAGAAGGCAATGCGCACGAAAGGGTATGAACGCAGCACACGTGCACAGCTTTGTAAATAAAGTAAAGTCAACAGCACTCGCTGAATCCAAATCAGAGGCGATGCCTTTGATCTCCAACAACACTGTTGCTTCGGATGGAAGTACTGTGCTGCACTTATCGTTGGATGCATGCAAAGCTGTGTCGTCGTGGACGATTTTCTGCGTGGGTGGGTTCAAAATATAGTACCAGAAAACCCATGTCATAAGAGACAGTGTTCCAAGGCCCACAGTTCTGGTTCAATCATTCATTGTCTTCTCCACCAATGTGAGTGAATTGCAAATGGCAGACAAGAACAAGTAAACGCTGGTGTCCATGCGCACCCAGAAAAGGTATCAGGTCTAATGCTCCAAGGTTACTTACCACAGCGACAGAGAAACAAGGCGCCAACACAGACCGCACCACTGGCGTGGCGGAACACTTGCGTCGCTCTCTCTCTCTCAGCGAGCGAGGCACAAACCCTTTGCCAATAATCCGCGCGAGCTATTACGCGCGCTTTTGACTCGGGAAGACAAGGAGAAAAACTGAACTTTGACGTGTGGCAGCGACAAGGGACGGGACGCGAATCTTTTCTTTTACAAGCGTGCCACACGAGTCCTAACTTTGCGCTGCTGCTCTCGCAATAAACCTGCTTGCGAACGATGAGCACTCGCGACGGACGTTGATAAATAGGAGTCGAGCCTGTCAAGAAGCGATTAAATCCTCTCTAATTCGTGCAATCAATTACAAGAGACCGCGGGTCGGTCTCTGTACACCGTGGGGAGCTGTACAGCTGGCGAGGCGTCGCTGCTTGCTGGCGCGTCGTGGCTGTCAACTTCAGTTCTGGTGCATTTGCGTCGCGGCGCGTCACGTTTTTCGTTCAGCGGACGCATGAATGGAGCCACTTGCGTCCAATCATACAATTACGCTCGGCAAGATCGCGACGATCAAAAAGCCTCAGATGTGATGGAGAAAGTGAAGATCACGCCCACCTCTCTTTCTCGCAGTCAATCACTGGAGACGAACGAGCCAATGAATGGCTGGCTTGGGATGCGCTCACTCTCTGTTCCAACAACCAACCACAGAATATGAAAAAAGATCTTATCTGTCCGTGGCCGATGTGATGGAATGGATTACAGTATTGGCATGTGGTTTTGATGGATCGAGAGATGGATGTCTCATCCACAGGGCAACAAATGGCAGCTACTACATGGCGAATGTAGCAAGGGAGCAGCAGTATTAACTCAGAACATCACTGGGCCGAGCAGCACAAGGTTCCAAACAGCATGCGAATGGATGCAGCACGATATCAAGGGCGAGAGTACTCACCGGGAGAGAATACTCCATTAGCAGCATTAAAACTTGGAACATCTTAAATTTCGTTAGATAGATTTCTTGCTACTACTGAGATGGGTGCCTCACGTACTGTGCGTGTATCCTAAAGCCAAGACAGTCATTGCCCATTAGGTAAATTCTTGTAGCCTTGGCGAGGAAAAAACAACTGTATACACTTTGATGATAAACGTTTAACGCTTATCATCCGAGTGCATACACGTAGTGGCACATTGAAGCCCCTCGTGGCAAACAAAAGCAATAAAAAGCTTGCAATCGAGTGTTCGTATCCACTTGGGACCTTCGTAAAAGTTTGTGTGTCTATATCCACTTGGAACCTCTCCTAGCTCTCCTGCTGCCACCACGAGCTCCCTCGTGCCTTCCCAAGAACGTTGCTGCACTGATACAAGCAAATTCCGTTGTGACTCTACAGCCGCACGCATGCGCTTCCACATTATACAATGTGACCTTGAAAAGCCGCACACAAACTGATCCATTTTATTTTTAGATAATCGACCCCCGCTTGACTCCAACTCTGCTGTTGACCACGCAGGTGATACTAGTATAAGTAATCTTTGAGATTTTGTTAATTTACAGTATATACGAAATATTGAGATTCAGTACAAAATGGGAAGAAATAGTTGATGCTTGGACAGGACACCTCGACAGATAGCCGACATCCGTTCCGTGAATGACAACAATGTCAGTGCGTCGTTTTGCGCTTCAAAAGATGTCTCCAGTTCCAGCCAAGACGAGTCCAATCCATCCAGCCATGTTGACAAGCGGTGCAGAACTGACTGAGTGTGCACATCTCCTCTCAGTCTTCCTTCAGTTCTGCCCAAGCACACTCGAAATGTGAACGCTTGTCGCTTAGGAAACGAGGATCACAGTTGGCACTGCCGCGTCGCCCCGCGTCACCACTTCAGCCGGCCAATGAGCTCATGTCGTCTTGAGGAGATCACATTCGAGCACAGAAAAAAGCCAGTCGGTGAGAGGAGCGCGAATGGTGACACTTTGGCGTCGCCACCGCACAGGAACACACACGCCCAGTCGCCCCCATGAGCGGAGCGGCTTGCCATTTGGCTCTGTCTGTCTGTCTGCGATGCACCGAAGACCGAGCCAACCAGCAAGGCTGCTTGCTGCTTCTCTCTGTCACTCATTTCTAGTTTTACCCGACAGGCAAGCCGAAGATGTATCAAGACACGGACAAGGCCGCGCTCGCGTTCATCCTGAACCCACCAGCTGCTGCAGGTGCTGGCGCTGCTGACATGGGCCACGCCGCAGCGTCCCCGGGCATGTACGGATCGTCGTCCTCTTCGTCGTCGTCGCCAACGCTCTCGCCGAGCCGCAAGGCGTATGGTGCCGATGAGGACATGGCGATGGAAACCGCCTCGGACGACACAGCCAGCGAAGACGAGAACGGCAGCAAGCACGCGCTCTTCCACATCCAGGGCCGCAGCCTGCTCTCGCACGGCACGATCATGGAGACCCGCGTGAACCAGCTGCTGTCACACGGCAACCACCATGGCAAGATGCGCGTGCGCAAGTCGTCGATCTGCGCGCAGGTCGACTGCCCGCGCGCCGCTGTCTCAAGAGGACGATGTGTGCGCCACGGGGTAAGTGATACTAGCTCATGACTCTCTGTGTTTACGACGTGTTGGATCACATGTCTAATTCTTCAATGTGTTAATGTATCAATAGGGCGGCTCGCGGTGTACATTTCCAGACTGCACGCACGGTGCGCGATTATACAATCGGTGTTTCCACCACGGTGGCTGCAAGTTGTGCAAGATCGATGGCTGCACGAGTAAGGCGAAGCGCTACGGGTACTGCTGGTCGCACGGCGGCGGCCACATCTGCGATTCCCCGGGTTGCACGAAAGTGGCGGCGCCAGGCGGGTTCTGCTGGGCGCACGGCGGCGGCAACCGCTGCAAGATGGAGGGCTGCAACCGCCGCTCGTACCAGAAGCACAACTACTTTTGCAAGCAGCACACGTCGGGGACGCCGTCGTCTCCGCACGCGAGCAGCGATATGAGCGCCGACGAATGAATGAATGAATTGAATGGATGAATGGATGGAGAAGAAGAGACGCAGATCCCAGCACCTGCGGCCGTTGCTCTCATATATATATGAAGGAAGAAGAGGTAGCATTGCCGCCAGTATAACGTACAAGTAGTAGCAGCCAGCAGTCGATAGAACCATAACTTATTACCCTTTTGCCACCACCACTTGGGAATCTTTGCAGCAAGTCATTTACATTATTGGTCATTTTGGAACGCGATAGAAGCACATTGAAGTGTCGAAGCTCTTGGCAAGAGGAAGGACGAAAAGCGCGATCTTGCGTGTGTCTCTTTTGCTGTATATGCCTGAGCGGTACGTACGAATTCTCGCCCTCCTCGATGGGTGCAAATGGATGGATCTACGGACGACTGGCGTCTTGCGATCTATGGGTCCGCCTTGAATGGAAAGAGTAGCCGCCATTCCCCGCCATTCCCCGCCATTCCCATCATGGTGGTCATACGATCTGACGGTACAAGCTTGCCTCTTTGACTCATGCATTCGGATTGAAAGCGTGACGCGCCGCACGCCGGAAGATGACGATGCCGACGTGGCGGTGCGTCAGTCAGTTAGCACGGTTTTCCCCGCATTTGAAGGTGACACCTTCAATATAGGAATGGTGTGGGTCTGTGAATGTTGCTTGTGCGTCAGTCCTCAGATAACATTTGGATCGAAGAAACGCCAAATGTTGTTGGAATGTCGCTGGTGATGTTGTCGGAAGTGGTCTGTGGATGTTGCTTGTGCGTCAGTCCAAGGAGAGTCATCACCCTTCTTATTTTAAATAGAGAGAAGGCACTCTTTATTATAGGGGAGGTAGTAAAGTGACCGCCAAAAGTTTAGAAATCGCAGGTTTTTTGTCAATTGCTCAAAAACTACTGCGTATTCAGCCACAAATGAGGGTTCAAATAAACGCTAATAAAGAGTCGAACAAGTGCTAGAAGCGTCTTTTGTCAAAGCTTTCTTCAA